>JADBJO010002853.1:70000-75000 GCA_016801955.1 Conus betulinus
CCTCCCCCTCCCGCCACAACCGCATTCCCTCCGCCTCACCTCCGCCTCTTTCCTGTCAGTGTTCCCTGCTCCATCTTCCGCGTATGAGCAACGCGGTGACACGCCCACTTCCCCGAAGACATGAAGGACCTTGACTTCAGTCAGCCACCACTCGCCCTCAACTCCAACCCAAGCAGGCTCTTGCACACACACACACACACACGCATACACACGCGCGCGCGCGTGCGCGCGCGCGCACACGCACACACACACGCACGAACGCACCCGCTCACACACAACCAGAGAAATGACACACACACACCATAATTAGCCACATTACAGATCTTCACTCTTCCGCTGTTGGTAGGTTTTTTTTTTTGTCTTTTTTTTTGTGTCTTTTTTTAGGGGGGGGGGGTGGGGGGGATGTCAAGGGTGTCGGTAAAGAAGGAAAAGGTGAAGGGGGCCGTGTGAGAGCGATGGATGGGGTCACGGAAGAGGCGATGGGGGACAGGGGGGAGTTGAAGGTCGGGACGGATGGTCAGCTGGCTGTAGTCCACAATGAACTTTGGCTTCAGTCAGAGAAACGGGGGGGGGGGGGGGGGGGAGGGGGGGGGAGGTGCTCCTTCCCATTACTACTCCTTCCCATTGGTCTGTTACTCTGACTTCGGTTTTACCGGTTTTTTTTTGTTTGTTTTTTTTTGTTTTTAATCTGAAAATAAGAGGGTGGGAGGTGCTTGTCTTGGTGCTTGTCTTGACTTCTTGCTTGTTTGCTAAACTCTCTCTCTCTCTCTCTCTCTGTGTGTGTGTGTGTGTGTGTGTGTGTGTGTGTGTGTGTGTGTGTGTGTCCCCGAGTTGCATGTCATAATGACGTACAGATAATTTCGAAAGGCCAAGTCAATTGATCGGTGTCCAAACTTCCATGTGCAATCGGCAAAAGTTGGCAAAAAAGCACCCGTTCCCCTATGCACATGCTGCATGCCGACGACTGGTGGTTGGGGACTTGGCCTTACGCTTGTCTCACCGCAGCTGCGACCCTCTCTCCACTGCAGTGACAACCCTGAAGTACCGGTTTCCTCGCCAGACGAGCAGTTATGTCACAGCTGGCTTCAAAACGAAGCGCGCTAGAGAAGTACGGCGGACCAGTGAAGAAACACAAACTGGCGGATATTTCTGAAGACCTGGTGTGTGCAGCTAGCAACAGTCACAGGAGAAGGCAGTGTGGGGACAGGAGATCCACCGACCATGGGCTGTGTGCGGATTCACCAACGGTGGAAGTCCGATCCATGAATGACGAGTTGGGGGGTGGGGGTCTTCTTGCCTGCCGTCATTCAGTGTGATCAGACTCGCCATTCATCGACTCCACTGACGCGTCAAACGGATTACGAAATTAACGGAACGTAAGGGAAGGCAGGGGTGACGTAAAGGGAGAGTGGGGGTGGAGGTGGGGGGGTGGGGGGGGTATTGTAACACAATCGACTGTCGACCCTCTTCGATCGTGTGGGAAGCTGTCTGTGCCTAAGCCGACTGCACTGTGCCAGGTTTCAGTTCAATGTGTACGTTTCCTTGTCTCCTAAGTCTGTTTCCTTTTCCTCTGTGTGTTAAACGTTTTAATCCAGTGTCGCTACCAGCGCTAAGTCACGTATACTGATGTCATGCATTCTGATATCTGAAGTGGCGAGAAATCGTATTTTGCAATTTTCGTCGATTTTTACGAGATTAAATTTGCAACCTAGTATTCAGGTTTATTTCCACAAGCATTTTACACACACACACACACACACACACACACACACACACACACACACACCACCAAATCACATCACATAAACACGCCCGTGTGCGTGTGTGCTCACGTACACACAGGCTCATAAGCACACAAGGTTACATTAAACGCTGAGATATACGAGTCAACATCATGGCATGATTTAGAGACTTAAAACATAGACCGGCATTGCATCTTGATCACCTAGTTGACATAATCTTTAAGCTATGCTTAAAACATGTCTCCATGCATATTCAGAGGGGGCACCACCCCCCCCCCCCCCCCCCCCCCCCCCCCCCCCCTCTTCCCTACAGATTTTTTGTGTGTGAGAGTTTGTCTAGTTGTTTGTATTTCCATTATTCATTTCTTGTGATCCTGCTATTTCCATAAGTATTCTCAATTGTTACTGCTGTCAAGCATCTGTAAATTGTGCTGCAAGGTCAGAATGAGCTTTGAACTCGGACTGTTACACTGACAGTTCTTCTCATTGTTACTGTAATATTTTACTGGTTTGCTCGTTTTTCTTGTTATTTTGGAGCGACCCTTGTGAGTAAGGGTCACACACACACGCGCACGCAGACTCACCACACACCACACACACACACACACACACACACACACACACACACTTACACACGCACATACGAAGATTGTGAACAAGAATGGTGGCAACTTACCGTAGAATTTGAAGTAATAGGTCAGCTTCTCTCGCTGAAAGGAGGATAGAGTGCGTCCGCTCATGGTCTGCTGTGAAGTGAACCGACTCGCACGCTCCGGGGGGACCCGATTTGGCTGCTGCTGCCTCCGAGATGGTCTGCACCGCTACCTTCGCTGGAACGAATCCAGACGGCAATTCAGAAAGCTGACTGCGTAGAACAGTGGCAGAATGTGTCTTATCGGAGCGGATTTTTTTTGGTCCCAACTTGATACCGGAGGTGCTATTTGTAAAGGTGCGCCTCTGGACGATTTTTTACTACATACACCCCCCCCCCCCCTCCCCCCCATCCTCTCGTCCGCAGCACCTCTGTGTCACAGCCCAAATTGTCCCCTCGTTCCAAGCTGCCCCCAACCCATAATATGGGTTAAACCGTACTGTCCCCTTCCCAACCCCAAACCCTCTCTCCCTGCCCCTCATCCCAGGCATGACAGTACTGGCTAGTCCATGCTGTATTCCTGGCGTTTAGACAGTCTCCCCCCCCCACCCCCCCCCCCCCGCATTACTGAACTGCCCCCCCCCCCCCCCTCCTCTTCCCCGCTACCTTCCTCACCAGCCTGCGTTGCCTCCACCTCCATCCGATCCCCTCCATAACGGAAAAAGATCACGCACCACACCCTTTGAAGTTCAGCTCATATACAGAAAATATACAGGGGTCTGTTCACGTTTATGTGATTAGGAACGTTCGCAACAAACACTCACATCAACAGTGACTGGAAACACACCGGAGATACCCCGGCCACACTGAACAAACATCACAGAAAGCCTTTCGTGTTGACCCTTACTTCTTAAATCACCAGACAGAGACATCACGCATCAGTACCACTTTCTTGTTTCACTTTGTAAGTTCAGAATGAGATCCAAGAAGCTGAAGTGTTTTCATTGTTCACTCTCTGCGAGCGTAGAACTTCTCAGCTTCTTAAACAGCAGTTTACAATGGGTCACAGACGACAAGCCAGCGCGAAATCGTCACGAGTGTGGCAGGCGAGAAATAAACCTTAAAATGAAGGTCTCGGTGGGCAGATCGACGTTTGCGGGATCGGGGCCATGCAAAACACCAGCCATGTCCAGGTGCCGACAAGACGCAGACCGTGACGTTTGCTGCCTTTGGTCAGGAACGGTGGAATGGCGCACAGTATCCAGTATGTTTGAGAACATGACTAAAGCCATCGGCAGTCTGCTGTGGTGATGCTGGGGAAACGTGCCTGTAAACCACTGCTCATTACTGTAGACACATGATATAGGAATGGACCCTGTGGCACCGCTACCCAAATGTACGTGTGTGTGTGTGTGTGTGTGTGTGTGTGTGTGTGTGTGTGTGTGTGTGTGTGCGTGCGTGCGCACGCGCGTTCTGATATATATATATATATATATATATGTGTGTGTGTGTGTGTGTGTGTGTGTGTGCGCGCGCGCGCGCGCGCGCGTTCTGATATGCGTTTATGTGTACATCTAAGAAACATACACTTGTAGGTGCTGGTGGGTTCGGAGGCTGAGGACAATACATTTCAGGGTCCCACTGCATGCATGACTCCTTCGGGTGTAACTTATTCTTTTCTAGTTTGTACGTATCCACTACAGGTTGAGCGGTAATTCTCTTTGAACTTATACTTCTTATGACTTGGGTTGTGCATTTTCCTTCTGAATCATGTTTTCCAACACTTTCAAACATTAGAAGTCATGGGGCCGATTGGTTTGAAACAAATTATTTAAATTATTATCTCCAGTTATGCTTTTCACCAATCCTTCCGTTCTTATTTACCTGTTTATCTCTGCTGATGAACAATTATTTTAGGTGCGGTAATAATTACATAGACAGCGTCCCTTCCTCCCCCCCCCCCCCCCCCCCCACACACACACACACACACCAGTAACTCTCGCTCCCTACCCATTTCCACTGCACACACACACACACACACACACACACACACACACACACACACACACACGTACACATCATACACGCGTGAGTGCGCACTGGTCGTATAAGCAGTCAATTGGCTGCAGCTGCGAACCGTCAGTGTCTCACAGTTCACTCCCTTCATGGAGTTGAAAAAGGTCAACGTCATCTGTGACCTCCGGTGTCTGGCACCTGGTTTCCCAGAGAGGGGAGGTGGGGATGGAAGGGGGGTGGATGAGTGTACACATCGGGTTGAGGAACATTGCGGGCAGCCTAGATTGTCTTGGTCGGGAGGTGGAGGAGGCGGGTGGACTACCATGAGTTTTCACAACAGTGTCCCACCATAGGACAGTTATGAGCTAGCCCAGTAAGTCCGGGGGGGAAAACGTCCGAAGGGGGCAGTAAGGGTTGGGTCAACGGCTACCTCTCCTCCGCTGCCCCCCCCCCCCCCCCCCCCATTACCACTCCCCACCACACTGCCCCCCCCCCCCCCCTCCCTCCCTCCCCTCTGCCTGCGGGCTTGAGGTCAGTTAGTCGTGTTTACCAATCTGGAAGGTCAGCCTTCGGGGAAACGTATTGATCGACCGACAAAAACTCCCTGCCACAGCTCTCCTGGCCAGCAATGAAAAGAGGCAAACTTCATC
>JADBJO010002853.1:80000-82500 GCA_016801955.1 Conus betulinus
AACACGGGGCCAGCTTTTTTTTTTTTGTTTTTTTGTCCTTTTTGTTCTCTCCGTTGTTGTTGCACTAGATCTTAAGATGCGGTGTTGAGTGCTAGGCAGTTTGTTTGTTTTATTTGTCTAAAACCGAGGGCACCTAGCGAATGGTGAACAATCATGGCGATACTGGAATTGTCCGTGGAACCATTCTGTAAGAAATTGTACTCTAACAGGCAGTGGTTGCTCAGACGTAAACAAACAAACATGGTGACGTGTGAGAAAAAGCTCTTATGACGATGATGCAAGTGTAATACAATACAATACAATACAATACAAGATACGATACGATACGACACGATACAATGCAATACAATACAGGCGACATCTAAGGCCGACAGAATCCTGGGTGTTATACGGCGATCTTTTAACCATCTCACCGAACATACCTTCACCCAGTTCTACAAAGCACTCGTGAGACCAGTCTCGGAGTATGGCCACTCAGTCTGGCAGCCATCCCAGAAGATCCTCCAACGAGAGATAGAAGACGTTCAACGCAGAGCCACAAACTCATTGGCAAACTGAAGGGCAAACCGTACCCAGAACGCTTATCAACCCTTGAGCTGCCAAGCCTGGAACACCGCAGGTGCTGGGGAGACATGATGGACCTCTTCAAGTACATCACTGGCATCTACGACACAAGCCGACCCAACTCCGAGCTGCACGACAGATTCAACACCAGAGGCCACAGCAAGAAGTTTGTTAAGCATAGATCCCGCCTAGACGTTCGGAATTCATTCTTTTCCGAAAGAGTGGTGTCGGCTTGGAACAGCCTACCAGAGTCAGTAGTGACCGCACCCAGCATGACCGCATTGAAAAACAGACTTGACGCCCACTGGGCCAACCACCCAGCACTGTACAACCCGGACTGCGATCAGCAGACCTTGCAAGTGCAAGCAGCTGTAGACAGGGACAACACATCGATCGGTGAACTGACCTGTAACCACGGGTCTCAAACACCGGCAACATCAAGTATCAAGTACGTATCAAGTACAATACAATACGATACGATGCAATGCAGTTTCGTACAGTACAGCACAGTGCAGTATTACACTATATCGTTAATGGATAGTTTAAAAACAACCAGCATTGTGTTAGTGCAAACTTTCGGTTTATTGAAAACCTTCGTCTAGCTACAACGCAGAAGATCTGCCAGTTGCGGAACAGCCTTTTAAAACAAACAAAAAACAAAAGTAAAAACCAAAAAAAAAACAGACAATCATCTCACACTTACTTTCCACCGAGTGACTGTTCACTCGCCCTATCCCCACCACACTTCAAGCTCTCTCCTAAAACCTGTGTAAACTATGTGTGTGTGTGTGTGCGCGCGCGCGCGTGTGTGTGTGTGTGTGTGTGTCTGTGTGTGCTTAGGTGTGAGTCGATGCATATCAGTGTGAGTCGATGCATATCAGTGTGTGTGCGTGTGTGTGAGTGTGTTTGTGTGTGTGTGTGTGTGTGTGTGTGTGTGTGTGTGTGTGTGTGTGTGTGTGTGTGTGTGTGTGTGTGTGTGTGTGTGTGTGTGTGTGTGTCTGTCTGTCTGTCTGTCTGTCTATCTGTGTCTGTGTGAGTGTGTATGTTCTTTGTGAGTTTGTGTATGTGCGCGCGCGCGCGTGTGTGTGTGTGTGTGCTTAGGTGAGAGTTAGTGTATATGAGTGTGTGTGTGTGTGTGTGTGTTATCGTTGAGTCGTTAGTGTATATGAGTGTGTGTGTTATCGTTAACATGCGATGTTATATCAAGTGCACTTACGTGAGAAAGAAGGGGGTAGGGGTATTGGGTGCAGAAAGTGGAAAGTGCGTAACAGACGGTTTTTCCGGGAGTGGTGGCGTGGGGTTAGCAACGGGTGGAATGGAAGGGGGATGGGGGGGGGGGGGGGGAAGAAAACGAATCATCATCCACCAACGCCATATCGTACAAGAAAACGCCAGGCCCGCACGGACATTAATTTTCTGTGGTTGTGAGGAAGACGTACGAGATCTTTTCACGCTCACGTCACCTGTGGTTTTCCTTCCGTCTTCGGAGAGTTTTCTCCCTTGTTCTTTTTCTCTTGGAGTTCGATGTTGACTGAGCGTGTGATTCACAAATATTGTAGTGAACAATATGTCTGATGCAGGTTCAGGGTCTGTCACGATTCATTATTATCATTGTTATCGTCTTTTTGTTTGTTGTTGTTGTTGTTTCTTCTTTCTTCTTCTTCTTCTTCTTCGTCTTCGTCTTCGTCTTCGTCTTCTTCTTCTTCTTCTTCTTTTTCTTCTTCTTCTTCTTCTTCTTCTTCTTCTTCTTCTTCCAGTGACGATGAGGAAAGCTTCTTCTTCTTCTTCCAGTGACGATGAGGAAAGACCCACTGACCACAGGGAAAGTCCTGTTGACTGTGGGAAAAACTACAACTTTGGATTCTCTCATGAGGGCACATAAAACCGTATGGCGAAAGCTTGGCTGCTGTGTCTGGAGTGGCACTGTCTTCATCTG
>JADBJO010002853.1:87500-92500 GCA_016801955.1 Conus betulinus
CAGTATCTGTGTTGTTTGAGTACTGCTGACAGCAGTATCCATGCTGCTTGAGTAGTGCTGGCAGCAGTGTCTGTGCTGTTTGAGTAGTGCTGACAGCAGTGTCTGTGTTGTTTGAGTAGTGCTGACAGCAGTCTCCGTGCTGTTTGAGTAGTGCTGACAGCAGTATCCGTGCTGTTTGAGTAGTGCTGACAGCAGTATCCATGCTGCTTGAGTAGTGCTGGCAGCAGTGTCTGTGCTGTTTGAGTAGTGCTGACAGCAGGATCTGTGCTGTTTGAGTATTGCTGACAGCCGTGTCTGTGCTGTTTGAGTAGTGCTGACAGCAGTATCCGTGCTGTTTGAGTACTGCTGACAGCAGTATCCGTGCTGTTTGAGTAGTTTTGACAGCAGTGTCTGTGCTGTTTGAGTAGTTCTGACAGCAGTATCCGTGCTGTTTGAGTAGTGCTGACAGCAGTATCCGTGCTGTTTGAGTAGTATTGACAGCAGTGTCCGTGCTGTTTGAGTGCTGCTGACAGCAGTATCTGTGCTGTTTGAGTGCTGCTGACAGAAGTGTCTGTGCTGTTTGAATAGTGCTGACATCAGTATCCATGCTGTTTGAGTAGTGCTGACAGCAGTATCCATGATGTTTGAGTACTGCTGACAGCAGTGTCTGCGCTGTTTGAGGTACTGTTTGGAGTATCTGTGCTGTTTGAGGTACTGTCAGGAGTATCTGTGTTGTTTGAGGTACTGTCAGGGGGTATCTGTGCTGTTTGAGGTACTGTCAGGGGTATCTGTGCTGTTTGAGGTACTGTCAGGGGGTATCTGTGTTGTTTGAGGTACTGTCAGGGGTATCTGTGCTGTTTGAGGTACTGTCAGGGGTATCTGTGTTGTTTGAGGTACTGTCAGGGGGTATCTGTGCTGTTTGAGGTACTGTCAGGGGGTATCTGTGCTGTTTGAGGTACTGTCAGGGGTATCTGTGTTGTTTGAGGTACTGTCAGGGGTATCTGTGCTGTTTGAGGTACTGTCAGGGGGTATCTGTGTTGTTTGAGGTACTGTCAGGGGTATCTGTGCTGTTTGAGGTACTGTCAGGGGGTATCTGTGTTGTTTGAGATACTGTCAGGGGTATCTGTGTTGTTTGAGGTACTGTCAGGGGGTATCTGTGTTGTTTGAGATACTGTCAGGGGTATCTGTGCTGTTTGAGATACTGTCAGGGGGTATCTGTGTTGTTTGAGGTACTGTCAGGGGTATCTGTGCTGTTTGAGTTACTGTCAGGGGGTATCTGTGCTGTTTGAGGTACTGTCAGGGGTATCTGTGCTGTTTGAGGTACTGTCAGGGGGTATCTGTGTTGTTTGAGATACTGTCAGGGGTATCTGTGTTGTTTGAGGTACTGTCAGGGGGTATCTGTGTTGTTTGAGATACTGTCAGGGGTATCTGTGCTGTTTGAGATACTGTCAGGGGGTATCTGTGTTGTTTGAGGTACTGTCAGGGGTATCTGTGCTGTTTGAGTTACTGTCAGGGGGTATCTGTGCTGTTTGAGGTACTGTCAGGGGTATCTGTGTTGTTTGAGGTACTGTCAGGGGTATCTGTGTTGTTTGAGGTACTGTCAGGGGGTATCTGTGCTGTCTGAGGTACTGTCAGGGGTATCTGTGCTGTTTGAGTTACTGTCAGGGGTATCTGTGCTGTCTGAGGTACTGTCAGGGGATATATGTGCTGTTTGAGGTACTGTCAGGGGTATCTGTGTTGTTTGAGGTACTGTCAGGGGTATTTGTGTTGTTTGAGGTACTGCCAGGGGTATTTGTGTTGTTTGAGGTACTGCCAGGGGTATCTGTGTTGTTTGAGGTACTGCCAGGGGTATTTGTGTTGTTTTAGGTACTGCCAGGGGGTATCTGTGTTGTTTGAGGTACTGTGTGATGGGAGTTGGGGGGGTGGATCGGTGTTGTCTTGTAGGGGAAGGACTTGGAATATTTTCTCCGTTAGAGTTACGTTAAAATTTCAAGTGCACCCTCTCTCTTACTATTTATGGGAGGAGCAACTTTTCCGTTCTAGTCATCGAAAGAAATTTTCATTTTTTTTCTCGAGACTGTTAAAACTACTCAAGAGTGGCTCAGGAATAATTTTCCTTAGGCTTGTACACTTTAAAGTACTTGTAGCTCCGAGAGACAGAATTAGAGATAAGTCCAAACATTCAATACTAAATTAACAACAACAAAGAACTGACACAAGTTAAGTGCACTTTCACACATCAACTTTACTTGTTTGTACAAGGGTGAAATATTCAAATCAATTTCACAAAGTTAGTTCAGGCTGAGTTTTGGTTCCCACTGTTTCATCATTAAGAGAGGGACAGTTCTGGATGAGTTGAGCTGGAGTCTACTTGCAAGGTCAGAACTTACCTGATGTTGAGAGGATAGTTGATCTCTCTCTGGTTGCTGGTGACTGATCCACTTCTATGTCGACCGGCTGATCAATTGCTGGGCTGTGGAGTTTCTCCACTACCAGAATTGCCCAGGGTAGGTAGGTACCAGGTTCTAAAAACAAACACAACTGGTCTGTAGTTAAGTAGCTGAGAGTCTGGCTTGTCAAGTTCTCACACTTGCCCTCTGGCTTTCAGTAAATGTGTGAGATCTCAGCCAACAAAGGATTAGACTAGCATAAATATATCTGCCTTAATTAGCCATCTCTACCTTTGTTCAGATTTTGAGTGGAGGAAAGGGGAGAAGACATTAATACAATGCTAAACACTTTTAGTCACATAACTCTTCAATTTTTCTTATGAATTAAATTGCAGTAACTTGGAATACACTTAGCCCAAATACACGTGTGGTGTAGACTTGGATAGAAGTACCAGTAGTAGCAGATACTAGTAATGCCAGCAGCAGATAGCAGTAGTAGCAGCAGCAGATAGCAATAATACCAGCAACAGATAGCAGTAGTAGCAGCAGCAGATAGTAGAAGTAGCAGCAGCAGACAGTAGAAGTAGCAGCAGCAGCAGATACTAGTAGTACCAGCAGCAGATAGCAGTAGTACCAGCAGCAGATAGCAATAGTTCCAGCAACAGATAGCAGTAGTAGCAGCGGATAGTAGCAGTAGCAGCAACAGACAGTAGTAGTAGCAACAGGAGATAGTAGAACTAGGCTACCAGCAGCAACAGATAGCAGTCGTACCAGCAGCAACAGATAGCAGTCGTACCAGCAGAAACAGATAGTAGTCGTACCAGCAGCAACAGATAGCAGTCGTACCAGCAGAAACAGATAGTAGTCGTCGTACCAACAACAACAGATAGTAGTTGTACCAACAACAACAGATAGTAGTCGTACCAACAACAACAGACAGCAGCAGCAACATGTAGTAGCAGCACCAGCAGCAACAGACAGTAGCAGTCCCAGCAGCAACAGACAGTAGCAGTCCCAGCAGCAGCAACAGACAGTAGCAGTCCCAGCAGCAACAGACAGTAGCAGCACTATCAGCAACAGACAGTAGCAGTCCCAGCAGCAACAGACAGTGATGGTGCCAGCTGCAGTAGCTGTAGTAACGTCAACAGCAATCATAGCAGCAAGAGCAAAACAGCAGCAGCTGTACCTGCAGTGGTCATAGTGGCAGCAACGGGAAAAGTTTGTAATACTGAGAAGTAGGAATAGCAGCGGCAGCAGTAGCAGCAGTCGTCATAAAAGTAATAGTAGTAATGATGTAGTATAATTTAACATGATACAGTATATCACAGAATGTAATAAAATATCATATTGTATCACACAATGTAATATGGTATAACATAATATACTAAAACACAAGATAATGAAGAACAATTCCAGTTGATAGGCTTGATGATAAATGCCAAGCACACATTTACGCCGTAAAACGACCTCGACAGCTGAGCACATGTGCGTGACATATGACTGACATATGAAGGCACATTAGATGTATGATTCACCTACAAATGACAAATATTTAGTATGGTCTCAGATTTCTGTCAAAACTTCCTAAAAGGGCACACCGTCAGTAACCTCGCGTCGACCGTAAGCGCGCACTCTTAGGCGCGATTTCTTTGGTTCTTTTTTTTTTTTTTTTAAACCATGACAAGAAACGTGCATGTCCATGCTTAACAAGTATTGTAACGGTCCATAAGCGTAAGCTTTCTCGCAGCAAGGTGCGTGCATTGCAAATTCATGTGAGGGCAATTTTGACTGTACCTCGTTTAGCTGGTGTGGCGGCAGTCTCTCTCTCTCTCTCTCTCTCTCTCTCTCTCTCTCTCTCTCTCTAACCGAGTCGAAATCGTCGCTGCATAATTTGGCGTCTTGGTTTGTTTAAGCCCAAGTGGGTTGCTGTTAGGCCTAGTGACTTGGGCAAAGCAAGTAGAGGCCTAACCGTGGCTGATGTTGGTGTTGACATCTGGGGAATTGCAATAAAGAAAGAAGAGCTAGCCCCGATCACATAATGATACGGGTTTGTTTGTCACCTAGACAGAAGGTTCGTTTCATTCGGTTTGCATTCAGCGGCGAACCGCCGGCCTAGCCTATCGGCTGAACAAAGAAACAGGTGTGTGTGTGTGTGTGTGTGTGTGTGTGTGTGTGTGTGTGTGTGTGTGTGTGTGTGAGAGAGAGAGAGAGAGAGAGAGAGAGAGAGACAGACAGACAGACAGACAGACAGAGCAGAGAGAGAGAGAGAGAGGAGAGAGAGAGAGAGAGAGAGAGAGAGAGAGTGCGTGTGTGTGTGTGTGTGTGTGTGTGTGCGCGCGCGCACGCGCGCGTGTATGTGTGTGTGTGTGTGTGTGTGTGTGTGTGTGTGTGTGTGTGTGTGTGTGTGTGTGTACATATGTTTGTGCTCGTGCGCTTGCTTGCTTGCTGCTTGCTTACACTGACGTAAACGCATAGACACCAAATACGAACACATTTGCAATTTACGCATGACAGTACAGAACACGAGACATGCCACAACATGACATCAAGAAGAAAGCAGAGGAAGCAGGCGGAAAGAGAGACAGACAGACGGAAAGTGTGCATGTATGGCTGTGTGTAAACATATATTTG
>JADBJO010002853.1:95000-122500 GCA_016801955.1 Conus betulinus
TTGCGGTATCTCTTCCCATCAAGTACTAGAGGGGAATTTTGTCCACCTCGCCATCCCCAATATTTTCGGGGAGGAGGGGGGAGAGAGCACTCCCTTCCCCCCTCCCTATCATTTCCCACCCATCCCTACTGACCTATATTCCATAGCGAGTAGCACAGTGCTCACAAAAGGTGTGGTTGGAGCACAGTGCTCACAAAGGGTGTGGTTGGAGATTGAGTTCACACTTCACTTGGAGTTATTCAGGGCTGCCGTCTGCCTGGCTTAGAAGAGTCCAGTATTCATAGACTGGCGGAGTTACACTGTTTCCAGAATCTTTATTGTGTCTGAAAGTTGATTCTCCTCAATTTCTTTCCTGTGGCCACCAAGGTATAAGCCAGGTGGTTCCAAGCAGACAGATTAACACCAAATAGGAATGGGACTCTTTGGGAGCTTCCAGCTGGCGCCAAGGCAGGATCACGGGTGCGTGCAAAGTGACGTCAATTGAGCGGAAGGTCATGTATTTGAAGAGTGGTTGTGATATCATCGGTGGAAATCCCCTCAAACAAGGGACATATTGGCGGGGAGTTGTTCTTTTGATCAATTACCAGTTTAGCATTAAATACTGGCTCAACATTTATGGTTGGTCTCAAAACGCTTTCACGGATTATTTAGTGTTTTAGTGTATGATTTCAATTGTGGTGTGTGGCCGGGGGGGGGGGGGGGGGGGGGGGGGGGGGGGAGGTAGAGACAACTCCTGTAGACACATTCTTCACCACAGGGTCGTGTCGACACAGGAAAGCATGTACACCTAGCATACCCATCGGCTGGCTATCAGCTGAACTCCAGAGCTTTAACACGTTGTGAGTTCATGAACCCATGAGTAGGCCTGCTCCATACAAATGGGAAAATGACGCTTTCCACGGCCCCCCTTTCTGCTGGGAATATTACATTCGCTGGCTAAATCATACAGAGCGGAGGAGGGGGAGGGGGGGAAGGGGGGGAAAAGAGCTGAGGAGGGGGCAGGAGGAGGCGGGTTGTAGGAGGGGTGTTACAGAAGTTGTCTCCCCTTCTTCCGGTCCGCCCCTTCTCCTCTCCCCTTGACCCACCCATACACACAATGTTGGAACTATGCCAGTTTCTGGTCGTTTGGTGTGCGTTTACACATACGGTAAGACGAAAATGTCTTTAAAAAATAGTGAGAATATGTTTTTAAGTATTATGTTAATCGCGTTGTGAATGAAGTCTCCGCTGTTATGGGTGCAGATGGAATATCAGTCCTACTAGATAACTCTGCTTCGTTCGACATCGTTGATCATCTTGTTCTTCTGTCTAAGCCTGAAACTCGCCTTTGGCGCCCTTGGAAACGCTCTCCAGGGGTTACAGTCATACCCGAGTGAACGTAGCCAGTATATCCCTGTTGATTGCTTCACTTCTTCTCAAACTCCTCTATCTTTTGGCGTTTCCCAGGGCCCAATACTGGGTCATGTGTTGTTTGTTTTGTACCACCAAACCACTCTCCAGTGGCATCAAGCAACAGGCAGTATACCACCACCTCTCTGAAACGACCGTCAGCTTCAGCCACGTATGCAAACCGTCGGGCATCAACACAGTCAAGCAGACATTTCAAGAATATAGAGCTGACTTTGAAGTATGCGTGACAAAGAACAACTAAGAAACTACACGAGGACAAAGCTAAAGGTTTGATCTTTACTAGTTGGTGCGTCACAGCCCTTGCCCTCTCCCATTAGTGTTGACTAAAGTGCACATCAGTCCGCAACACAGTGCAAGAAACCTGGCTTTTTCATGGATTCTTCTCTTTCTATAAAACAACAGGTTCAGGGGAAATTTTCTTCTGTTTGTCTGCTTGTGGTTGTGTCTGTGTTGTGTGGGTGTGAGTCTCACTCGCACAACCACACCCACATACGTATGCACGTACAGACCACACACGTATAAACTAAGCACACACACACATACACATGCCATGATACACACACACACACACACACACACACACACACACACACATATATATATATATATATATATATATATATATAGATGTGCATGTGCATGCATGCACACACACATAACACACACAAATGTACAGCAACCACATACGCATACACAACATACATTCACAAACGTTCTCCAGGCAAACCTCTACAAAAACCGTCTTTATTGACAACAACAAAGTCACACTTGCACTTTAGTAAGGATAGGGTATAACATCACTGAAACGTACTGTTCAAACACCGGTCTGCAAAAAAACAAGTCTGAACAAGACTTCAACAGAGGGAACTGTCAATGTACCAACAGACCGCATCAATAAGGGTTACACAGTATACTCATTATGCAATGGATTAAAAAAAAAAACATGTCCAGAATAATGCTGGTCATGGATTCAAACATTTCCTTCTCATTTCCATTCAAACACAAGTATATGTGTTTAAAATTACTCATACCATCCAAAGCATGTGTGCGACTGGGGGAGAGAAGAAAGATAGAGAGAGAGGGTGGTGGTGGTGGTGAGTGAGTGAGATTGTGTGTAAGCTAAAGTGCGTGTGTGCATACATGCATGCATATGTTTGTGTGTGTGTGTGTGTGTGTGTGTGTGTGTGTGTGTGTGTGTGCATGTGTGTGTGTGTGTGTGTGTGTGTGTGTGTGTGTGTGTGTGTGAGTGAGACAGACAGACAGACAGACAGAAGAGATGGGAGAGGGGAGAGCATGTGTGTCATTTTTTAATGTATTTCTTTTGTGTGTCTATGTTACGTGTCTGTGTTTGTAGAATCACTGTTCTAAACGACATCCACAATCTTTACAATTTGAAACAGTTGGAAGGGACAGGAAACCTTGTTTTTGTTTGTTTGTTTGTATCTGGTGAAGAATTCTTTGTCATTCTGAGAGTAACAAAAAATTCATCTGTAGATATTGGTGAAATGCTTGACAAATATGAAAATCGCTGAATCACACACACACACACACACACACACACACACACACACACACACACACACACACATGCACTATAAGTGACTTCTCACACATTGTCAGCCCACACTTGGTAAACACGTACATACGTACCATATATGACACACCCCTCTTTGTAACCGAGAACTGTTCCTCTCTTTCGTCTCTCCCACACCTTCAGCCACACTCAACCCTCCCTCACTCCTCCCCTCTTCCACCCACCTGGCTCTCTCCTGATCCTTGAGATATGTGTGAAGTCAGCACAAAAGAAAAACAACACCACAGTGTGAAAACAGTCTCGTCCAAAATGGAGAGACAGTTAACGAGGAGCAGGGCTGTAAGGAGATCATGTCTGACGTGGATTCACCAAAGTCAGGGAACAAGAGTACTGAAGGTCACCAGTCTACTGTTCCAAACAAGCAAAGATCCAAGATGACACTAACTGACCAACGGATCTTCTCTTCCTGATAGCCATCTCTCCTCCCAACAGTTTGTTACAGTGCATTGTGTTGTGTTGCATTGTACGAGGTGGAAGGGGGGTGGGCAGAAAGGGGAGGGGGGGGGGGGGGGGGGTAGGGTGGTGTCCATGTATCTGTGTTCGCATGTGTAGTGTGAGGTGGTGATGGTGTTGGGGAAGGGGTAGGGTAGGGGGTGTGTGGAGCGCTGTGTTTGTCTACACATGCTTAAGTGTATGTCTGAGAGTGTCTGGCATGGATGTGTACGGTTATGATTAGTCAGTCTGCTCAGTTTGATTTGGATTCGCAGCACTGTGTTCTTTCTTTTTTCTTTCTTTCAATTTTTTTTTTTTAAATCATCAGCACAAATCTTGTAAAATTGTCAAGAACATACAGGTTTCTGAGAACGAGGCACAAACCCTGGTCATGGCAATGACGTAGTCCAGCGAAGTGTACAGCTGGACCGTTACTATTTTCAATACAGCCCAAACTCTGCACAACGCACACACCCTTGTGACCTTGCCATTTGACCCCTCAAGGTCATGGCCCTTGACCGGTATGTTATTCATCATCCTGATGTGTTGTGCTTTAACAGTGACCTGTGTTCAGTTTATTTAAAGTCATGAAAGATCTGGTTCTCTGCCTTCCAGTTCACTGAATGGATATTTTCTCTTCGGTCAGGTAAGGTAAGGTATACCGGTAATGTTGCTTATAGCCCAGCTGACCACAAAGGGTCGTATCAGGGCTGTCACACCATGTTAAAATCAACTCCAAATCATTCATTCACACAACTCTTTAAAATACATCTTCTAAAAACTCACCCAAAATTTTGTTAAAAAAATTTCCACTGTAAAATCTCAGATCCGATGAAAATGTGTGATCTCTTTCAAGAATTCAAAGATTGCACCAGGTGGAGCATCTCTGAACAAAGTTTTCATGGAATCTGCTGTAAAATGTTTGTCTTGCATCATACAAGTTCCACCACTCTCAAAGAATATGTTTCATTGTGAGTGGCGCATGACATGGAATGCACCACGGAGCTTCTTCACTCTTTAAAAGGTATGAAAAGAGTAAAATACGAATGGCCGGTGTGCAGCCGGCATAGAACTGTTTCTTCTTTGCGACCACCCGAGGTGAATGAGACGAACTCTTCTAGGTTTTGGACGAATCTGAAAGAGTTTGTTATCTGTCTGTGTATTCCAGTCCTCCTGCCAGAGGTCTCTTCAGTCGTCTTGCCAGTTCTTTAAGCTCCAGTTACTCAGAGGTCATCCCTTGCAGTCATTCATTCTGGTGCAGAGCTCAAACTGTCCATCTTTCCAGGACAGCTACACCATCTGCTGGAGGAATGGAAATGTTGTCTCTGCTTGTTCCTTGGGAAACCAATTTCTGACTGTGTCAGTGCAAGTTTTAATGAACAGTCTGCTTCAATTTCGCTTCACATGCCCCACTCCCTCCCACTCCATCTCTCTCCACTAACCCTCCCTATCCCCATTCCTCCAACCTTCCCCATTTGTCTCCCTCAAAACACAACCCCAGCAGACAGCAGTCTGATCTGAGGTGCGTTCCAGAATGGTGTTAGCGGCATGTGCTTGGCCAGTGTGGAAACGATCAATCAACAACGTAGGGCCTCTGTGACCGTTTCAGTTCTCACTGTGAGCACCTCACAACCACATCCTCTACTCCTGCAAGACACATCATTTACATAATCAATCAAATCTGCTGACTTATCGTCATACCACTTGTCTCTTTATTTATGAAGGGCAAGTGGAAATATTTGGAGATAAACAGATCTTTTTAACTACTTGTCCCCAAGGTCAAAACGAAATCATCTGGACATTTCTAGCTCTGATATATCAACAAGTAAAGTGTCCATAAGACCTGTTAGTCTCTTTGAGTTATCCACTGGACATGTCTAGCTCTGATTTATCAACAAGTAAAGTGTCCATAAGACCTGTAAGTCTCTTTGAGTTATCCAGAAGCCAGACTCTGAGTCTGGCTGGAGCCATTACAATATCCTTCCTTTGCCCAGCATACCAGCTTTTAAAAAGATGTTGCAGTGCATGTTTGTATGCACTTTGGGTCAGCCACATTCGAAGTCTTTCATGCAGATATTATCGTCATGAGAGACATTGCAAATTCCACCAGCATCTCTGCTTTGAATGCTGAGTGGCTAGGACTGGCCATATCACCTGATCATTCTGTCAGCCCCCCATACCAAGCACACAACTCATGTCAGAGCTAGATATGAACACTTGTCTTTAAATGTAAAAGATCTGTTAGAACAACAGCACTGCAGGTGTCTTGAACCCTCCACAGTGAAAGACAGCACAACACCTGTCTTCAAATGTGGAGGATCTGTTACAAAACAACAGCTCTGCAGGTGTCTTGAACCCTCCACAGTGAAAAACAGCACACCTGTCAACAACAGCACTGCAGGTGTCTTGAACCTTCCACAGTGAAAGACAGCACAACACCTGTCTTTACATGTGGAAGATCTGTTACAAACAACAGCACTGCAGGTGTCTTGAACCAACACAATGAAAGACAGCACAACACCTGTCTTTAAATGTGGAAGATCTGTTACAAACAACAGCACTGCAGGTGTCTTGAACCTTCCACAGTGAAAGACAGCACAAGCAAGAAATCGTTCTTCTACTGGACCTGTTGAAAGGAACTGCCTTTCTAACTAACAGACACAAGCAAGACCTGCGGTAGCATTACCATCAAACCGCTATCCTGGCTCTCCATCCTAAGTAGCACCCCGACCTGTTCTGCTGCAGTCACAGTACAGACATCTACAGGGAGAGTGAAGGTCAAGCTGTTACCAGGCAACCCACTAGAAGAGACACTGTGTTACTGGTGAGTCACATGGCTGGAGTTCAGTGGTGTCTATTCTGATCCTTAATACCCACGACACCATCTGCTAAGCCTTCTACTGATGGCAATAATCACTAAGACAGGGAGCCAGCGTGCATGACCGGCCTCCTCCAGAGGGCACCACCATGTCCATCTAATGCTGATTCCCATGAACTAGCTGATGCCGGTGACCCTCCAGAAGAGTTTCAGCACAGATCTTCAGCCTGCATGCATGACAGATCCTTCACTGGAGCCAGCCATCCCTATGGCCTTAATGGCAGGATAAAAAAGTCGTACACACAAAACTCCACTCCCTTGTTGGGTAGATGGGATTAATACTTGCCTGTCTGCACAGGGAGCGTCTGCAGGAGTATCAGCTGCGTACGCAGAAGAACAAAAAGAAGAGCCAGCCATACTCCTCCTCCCCCTCCTCCCTTCCCGAGCTCTAACAGCACACAACCGGCAGACACAGACACAGTCTCCATGGTCACAATGAAGCTCTCACAGCAATCGGCAGACACAGACACAGTCTACATGGTCACAATGGTCTCACAGCAATCGGCAGACACAGACACAGTCTACATGGTCACAATGAAGCTCTCACAGCAATCGGCAGACACAGACACAGTCTCCATGGTCACAATGAAGCTCTCACAGCAATCGGCAGACACAGACACAGTCTACATGGTCACAATGAAGCTCTCACAGCAATCGGCAGACACAGACACAGTCTACATGGTCACAATGGTCTCACAGCAATCGGCAGACACAGACACAGTCTACATGGTCACAATGAAGCTCTCACAGCAATCGGCAGACACAGACACAGTCTACATGGTCACAATGAAGCTCTCACAGCAATCGGCAGACACAGACACAGTCTACATGGTCACAATGGTCTCACAGCAACCGGCAGACACAGACACAGTCTCCATGGTCACAATGAAGCTCTCAAAGCACACAATCGACAGACACAGACACGGTCTCTCTGGTCACAATGAAGGTCTCACAGCAAACAGCAGACACAGACACTGTCTCTCTCGTCACAATGAAGGTCTCACAGGACACATTGGCAGACACAGACACAGTCTCTCTGGTCACAATGAAGGTCTCACAGGACACAATCGGCAGACACAGACACGGTCTCTCTGGTCACATGAAGGTCTCACAGTACACAATCAGCAGACACAGACACAGTCTCTCTGGTCACAATGAAAGTCTCACAGTACACAATCGGCAGACACAGACACAGTCTCTCTGGTCACAATGAAGGTCTCACAGGACACAATCGGCAGACACAGACACGGTCTCTCTGGTCACAATGAAGGTCTCGCATCAAAGCAGATGAAGCACATGCTGAAATGGCAGTTCAATGGTCAATGATTCTGATCATGCCCATGCTCAAAAACAAGACTGTCCCTGAATTCTGAGTGCTAACGTCAAGATCAAATTTTGGTGTGCTGTATGGGTTATCAATGTTCCAACACACAGAACACCACCCACTGCTTCTATTGAAGGGAGAATGAGGGAAATCTTTATTCACATCGTAACACTGTCAACCAGATGAAACATATCAACATACTAACATCCGCTTCACCCATCCTAGACCATCAAGCGCTTTTGAGGGCGGAACTGCAGGAAGTCTTTGATCACTTGAGGAACGGATGCAGGCAACTTCTGCAAGTGATGCAGGCCTCGTGTGCCCATGGAGCTCCGTATGGACAGGCGGCAGTAATGGCTGAGGCTCTTCGGAGTTCCTGCAAATGAGAAACCAATCTAAACTAATATTCTACAATCATTTAACAATTATGAAACCCTTTCTACTCTCACTGAGAAAAAAGAGCATGATTTTCAACTCAAGCAGCTTGATAAACAAGTCCTGAAAGAAGAGAAAGTTGATGTTGATTATGTGGTGTAACAGCAGGCGAATATCATTTTGTGTAATGGCAAGTGACTATCATTTTGTAGACTAATGTGTTCGATAAAATCATTTAAAAAATCAAATCATTTCAGAAAATCCTGTACATATCCTCCTCTGATGGCAAACCAACAGCAGACCTTGATCAAATGTCATAGTTTGCCATGCAGAGGGATCATACAGCAGCACGGTTCCTAAACGAGTTATATCTTATATGAGCCATGTCCCCAAATGAACCATATCCTAAAATGAACCATGTCCCCAAATGAACCACATCTTCAAAAGAGCCATGTCCCCAAAATGAACCATATCCTTAAATGAACCATGTCTGCAAATGAGCCATGTCCCCATACAAACTCTGTCCCCAGAATCCTGTCTCTGTTGACAGGCAGTAACCAAATCACTGCCTGACCCCTGTAGTGCCTCATGTGGATGCAGTTCTTCTATTTACACAGCATGAGAGTAGCAGGTGCTCAATCCAACGTGACTTGTATGGTACCAACACACCCTCCTACTCCCTCTCTCCTGCCCACACACCAAAATACAATCTGCTTAAATAGTCCCCCGCATCAGTAAGTTACCAAACAACACGTGACAACTGAAAATCAAATCCACTGAAAACACAATCTAGAGCAACACAATGACCCTACGACATAAACCAACACAAAGACCACACCACAGTAGATCCCAACAGACAACAGTACCATACACACTTTATCAATCTGCAAGGAAATCCAAAGTGCTTACTCTCCCAGGACTGCAACAACCTCCTCAATGACACTGCGTTCTCCTCATTCCCTCGCACCAGGTCGTAAGCCGTGCATCCCCGATTGTCCTCTCTGTACACGTCAGCCCCATGCTCTAGCAACAAGTGTGCCATTGCCTCATCAAGCTGAGTACATGATCGGTGCAGCGGTGTGGAATGAATGTAGGTGGCGTTAACCTTGGCACCGTGGCGAAGCAGAACTTCTGCTGACATCAGGTGGCCCCTGGCAGCGGCGATGTGTAGCGGCGTGCCATAGAAACAGTCACTGACGTTAGGGTTAGCCTCGTGGGCCAGTAGCACTTCAGCACATTCCCAACGGTCTGTGGACACAGAGAATGTTATCTAAAAGCATTCCAATGGTCTGTGCACACAGACAGTGTTAACCTTAAAGCATTCTTAATGGTCTGTGGACACAGTGTTAACCTCAAAGCATTCCCAATGGTCTGCGGACATAGATAGTGTTAACCTTAAAGCATTCCCAACGGTTTTGTGGACACAGTGTTAACCGTAATAAAGCATTCCCAACAATCTGTGGACACAGAAAGTGTTAACCTTAAAGCATTCCCAAGGGTCTGTGGACACAGTGTTAACCTTAAAGCATTCCCAACAGTCTGTGGACACAGAAAGTGTTAACCTTAAAGCATTCCCAACAGTCTGTGGACACAGAAAGTGTTAACCTTAAAGCATTCACAACAGTCTGTGGACACAGAAAGTGTTAACCTTAAAGCATTCCCAATGGTCTGTGGAGACAGAGTGTGTTAACCTGAAAGCATTTCCAACCATCTGTGGACATAGTGTTAACCTTAATGCATTCCCAACGGTCTGTGGACACAGATAGCGTTAACCTTGAAGCATTCCCAAAGGTCTGTGGACACAGATAGCGTTAACCTTAATGCATTCCCAAAGGTCTGTGGACACAGAAAGTGTTAACCTTAAAGCATTCCCAAAGGTCTGTGGACACAGTGTTAACCCTAAAGCATTCCCAACAGTCTGTGGACACAGATAATGTTTTTGTTTTTGTCTTTTTTCTTCTTTTCCATGGTAAAAGACATTGTTAAAAAGTTAATAAATACATTTTTTTTTTAAAAAAAAAGAAATGCGAGTGCTATAGTGTCTGAAACTGCAAGTGAATTTGAGCCCTTTTTTTAATTTTTGCCTTTACACGATTCATGTGCCAAACACTCAATTTTGACATGGAATGTCTTCATTTTAAAAGAGGAAGGGGGTGCGGGTGGATGTTCGTGTTTGTTTGCCAACATGATGGTGTTCTTGGCACAAAAAAAAAACAACACAAAAGACAGTGTTCATTTGTGGGACGATTGGGAAGAACTTCAACAGTTCAAACCTAGAAGCTACTGAAAACCTATTTAAGTTAAACATGCTCAGTCTAAAACACCTGGTGCACTTCAGCTTGGAAAAAAAACTAACAGATGTGCATAAAGGTGCACCTGTACTCTACATGTCCTAAAGTCAGAACTGAGGACAAACACTCCAACGCCAGGTACCCAGTTTTAGCGTCAAGCAGCAGAATGAAGTGCTGGGTGCCAGAGTTGAACAGCATCATAGACTGCGAAGGCTTCACTCATAGCTGCACTGATACAGTGCAAACCAGCAGGAGATCAGGCCTTGTGGAACATCAAACATCAAACACCGAAATGTCATCAGGGAGACAATCACAGAAGCTACTCAAAGCATGGAAGAAGCATCATCATCACTGTGCAGGGATGCTGGATCCGATCCACTTCCCATCCTCTAACACACTCTGATCAGCATGGCCTCAGAGCAGCAGGACCAGGGTCATCCACAGCCATTTCAGTGGAGGACCTCCCAAACTGGATTGACAGACGGTGAAGTAACACTGTCTGTATTCTGAAGGAAGCATATTTGCTTCAATTCCTGGTGTAAAGAATCAGGAATTGCCATTAGATCTCAAGCAGATTTGCAACATCTCAGCTATCAGTCCAACAATAATCTGACATGAACAGTTCATTTAAATAATGGTGATGGATCACCTTTCTTGTTGTTCTTGGCTAAATGAAGCAGCTGATCATCCAAAACATTCTGCAACCAGCAGCTTGGACAAGTTTCCGCTTTTGGGAAGAGAACATTGTGAGGAGGAAGAGCGGGTGGAGGGGAGCATGGTGGGTATTTTCCTGTTTAATCAAACCCACTCAATACCAACATGGATTATGAAATAATCAAGCAACATGCTTAGCCTGGCCTATTTCTGCTGCTGGACTCTCATTTGAACTACACTAAGGGGTGTATGTTTCTAGACATACACACACACACACACACACACACACAAAAACACACACACACACACGACACACACACATACACATACACACATACATACACACGCACACACTCACACACACACGCGCACCACACACACACACACACACACACACACACACACACACACACAAATACGTACACACACACACACACACACACACACACACACACACACACACACACACACACGTTTGTGACAGATTCCTAATAAAAAAAATTCTCACTGAAACTGGAAAACCTCCATCCTTAAACCATGGTGACCTTTGATCTCGGAGCTTCTCCATGGGAGTGTGACCCATTAACCTCTAGCTATTCAGCCTGGTGGATGCATGATACCAATGCTGAAAATGCTACCCTCATTGTTTTCACC
Organism: Conus betulinus; assembly: GCA_016801955.1. NCBI lineage: Eukaryota > Metazoa > Mollusca > Gastropoda > Neogastropoda > Conidae > Conus > Conus betulinus. The sequence continues at coordinate 106,613 of JADBJO010002853.1, forward strand.
AAAGCCATGCCAGTGAGGCCAAGGTGTCTGAATTCCTCCCCCTGCCCAGCATCAAGTGTGTTCGCTGGTATGAAACTCAACACCAGCTACAGGTTTCAAGTGCTTGGTTTGGTTTGTTTGTGTTTAAACATTTCTCAGTCCTACAGGCTTAAAACTAGCAGAAAGCTGAATACATCTGTGAAAGGTCTTGTAACTGATATTAGAGTGTGAGGGTAACTGATACTTATACTGGAAAACAGCCTGCGTAAAAATGTATGGTGGCTTAAACAGCAGAGCTGACAACAGTTTGTACACATTAAAGTGCGCACTGGGTTTTCACATGAAAAAAATAACAGTTTTCAAAACTTCAGGCAAACTATTTTAGCACTTTCATTAGACCTAACTAAAAATTTGGGGTGGACTACAGAAACAACAAATGACATCTATCATGTTTTTTTTTCCACCTGATTTTCTTTCAATGCGCAAAGCATATCTACAAGTACATCAGCACTTTGCTTCGGACAAAATAGCGTAGGGCCCTTACTGACTGGTTGACAAACAACTCCTCTCTGACAGATTGGTTGACAAACAACTCCTCTCTGATAGATTGGTTAACAAACAACTCCTCTCTGACAGATTGGCTGACAAACAACTCCTCTCTGACAGAAGAGTTGACAAACAATTCCTCTCTGACAGATTGGTTGACAAACAACTCCTCTCTGACAGATTGGTTGACAAACAACTCCTCTCTGACTGACGGGTTGACAAACAACTCCTCTCTGACAGATTGGTCGACAAACAACGCCTCTCTGACAGATTGGTTGACAAACAACTCCTCTCTGACAGACTGTTTGACAAACAACTTCTCTCTGACAGATTGGTCGACAAACAACTCCTCTCTGACAGATTGGTTGACAAACAACTCCTCTCTGACAGACTGTTGACAAACAACTCCTCTCTGACAGATTGGTTGACAAACAACTCCTCTCTGACAGATTGGTTGACAAACAACTCCTCTCTGACAGATTGGTCGACAAACAACTCCTCTCTGACAGATTGGTCGACAAACAACTCCTCTCTGAGGGATTGGGTTGAAACAACTCCTCTCTGACAGACTGGTTGACAAACAACTCCTCTCTGACAGATTGGTCGACAAACAACTCCTCTCTGACAGACTGGTTGACAAACAACTCCTCTCTGACAGATTGGTTGACAAACAACTCCTCTCTGACAGATTGGTTGACAAACAACTCTCTCTGAGGGATTGGTTGACAAACAACTCCTCTCTGACAGATTGGTTGACAAACAACTCCTCTCTGACAGACTGGTCGACAAACAACTCCTCTCTGACAGACTGGTCAACAAACAACTCCTCTCTGACAGACTGGTTGACAAACAACTCCTCTCTGACAGACTGGTTGACAAACAACTTCTCTCTGACAGACTGGTTGACAAACAACTCCTTTCTGACAGACTAATGAAGGGAAGGGGCACGTTCGTTGCTTTCCCTGTCAGAGACTGTTTCATTTCCTCAGCAGCAGTGGTCATGTCAGCCTACTCCTGTTGACACAGACTGTGCACTGAGACCTCCGATTGTCAATTCACGACAGGTTCATCACCTTTAGTTTTTTATTTGTTTAATCCCTTTGAGCACAGCCACTTTTCCAACCTCTTCCTGCCAGTGAATTCTTCCTGAATCTTCTTCTTCTTCTCCTCCTTCTTCTTCTTCGTCGTCGTCATCATTGTCTTCTTCTTCTTCTTCTTCTTCGCTTGCTTCATCTTCTTCTTCTTTGTTCACTCAGACAGTAGCCCCAGAGGCACTGACAAATGCTGCTGTTTGGCAGAGGTCCTCCAGAGATCCATAGAGCATCTCCCTTATCAATGTGTTGGCAGGCCAGGTCTCTGCTCTTAGATTTTAATGCGTGGGACAGTCCTGCAGGAAGTGTTCTACAGTCATTGGGGCTGCACCGCATGGGCGGTAATGTGGAATTTTGTGAACATGTGGTGTTTGAGTCTGGGGTGCCCTGTCCTCAGTCTCACAATGCTCACTTGCCGGTGCTTTCTGATTTCAATGCCTGTTCTGCGCCTACGTGCACTTGATAGGAAGCCCTGCGTTACATCTACAGATCAGAGAGGCCGGCTTATGTCTCCATAAGTTCCCCCCATTCCCCTGTTAGTGAATGCATTACAAAATTCAGCAATATAGGGATCATTTGAAGAAGATGTGAATGGCACTTTCTAACATCTCAGGACAGTTTCTTGCCAAACAGCCATGCAAACACCTCATGGCAGGCACATACACACCTGTGCACAAACTCACGCACATACATACCTACCTGCACACACACACACACACACACACACACACACACACACACACACACACTCCCTTCTGTAACAAGAAGAATACATCAAAAGTGACAAAACATGCGTTTTCTACATTTTCATATTTCATTGCTGAAGCTAAAGTACCTATTGTGTCCACCTTGGAATACACCAATATTCACTCCCCATAATGGGGCATTCTAAAGGATGAAAGACCTTTCACCTTCAATTTATTTTTCTTATTCTTCCTTTCTTTTTCTTGTTGTTGTTGTTGTTGTTGTTGTTGTGGTGGTGGTGGTGGTGGTGGTGGTGGTGGTGGTTTGTTTGTGTTTTGCTGTCATGTCTCTCAGCAGCACTGCAGCCAGGTCACCCATTCTGACCTCTCCATGCAACCACCATGTCCAGGTTTACCCTTTCACCCTCTTATTTCACCTGGTATGTCAGCATTCTACGTGAACTGTCTTGTGTGCAAAGCTCATCAGGGTCACATACATGACCAGCTCACACCCAGTCCAGGAAAGAGGGAATTCTGTTTCACGTCTGGTCATATATATGCATATGATTACAGACGTACACACCAGTCCATTAAACACATCAATCACCAGTCTCTGTCAATAGGTAGTGGCCATACATCAGTTTCTGTCAATAGGTAGTGGTCATACATCAGTTTCTGTCAATAGGTAGTGGCCATACATCAGTTTCTGTCAATAGGTAGTGGCCATACATCAGTTTCTGTCAATAGGTAGTGGCCATACATCAGTTTCTGTCAATAGGTAGTGGTCATACATCAGTTCCTGTCAATAGGTAGTGGCCATACATCAGTTTCTGTCAATAAGTAGTGGCCATACATCAGTTTATGTCAATAGGTAGTGGCCATACATCAGTTTCTGTCAATAGGTAGTGGCCATACATCAGTTTCTGTCAATAGGTAGTGGCCATACATCAGTTTCTGTCAACATGTAATGGCCATACATCAGTTTCTGTCAATAGGTAGTGGCCATACATCAGTTTCTGTCAATAGGTAGTGGCCATACATCAGTTTCTGTCAATAGGTAGTGGCCATACATCAGTTTCTGTCAATAGGTAGTGGCCATATATCACCAGTTTCTGTCAGTAGGTAGAGGCCATACATCAGTTTCTGTAAATAGGTAGTGGCCATACATCAGTTTCTATCAATAGCTAGTGGCCATACATCAAAAGTTTCTGTCAATAGATAGTGGCCATACATCAAAAGTTTCTGTCAGTAGGTAGAGTGGCCATATATCACCAGTTTCTGTCAATAAGTAGTGGCCATTCATCAGTTTCTGTCAATAGGTAGTGGCCATTCATCAGTTTCTGTCAATAGGTAGTGGCCATACATCAAAAGTTTCTGTCAATAGGTAGAGTGGCCATACATCACCAGTTTCTGTCAATAGGTAGTGGCCATACATCAGTTTCTGTCAATAGGTAGTGGCCTTACATCACCAGTTTCTGTCAATAGGTAGTGGGCCACATCAGTTTCTGTCAATAGGTAGTGGCCATACATCAGTTTCTGTCAATAGGTAGTGGCCATACATCAGTTTCTGTCAATAGGTAGTGGCCATACATCAGTTTCTGTCAATAGGTAGTGGCCATACATCACCAGTTTCTGCCAATAAGTAGTGGCCATACATCAGTTTCTGTCATTAGGTTGTGGCCATACATCAGTTTCTGTCAATAGGTAGTGGCCATACATCAGTTTCTGTCAATAGGTAGTGGCCATACATCAGTTTCTGTCAATAGGTAGTGGCCATACATCACCAGTTTCTGTCAATAAGTAGTGGCCATACATCAGTTTCTGTCAATAGGTTGTGGCCATACATCAGTTTCTGTCAATAAGTAGTGGCCATAGATCACCAGTTTCTGTCAATAAGTAGTGGCCATACATCAGTTTCTGTCAACAAGTACTGGCCATACATCAGTTTCTGTCAATAAGTAGTGGCCATACATCACCAGTCTCTGTCAATAAGCACTTACTGGCCATACATCAGTTTCTGTCAATAGGTAGTGGCCATACATCAGTTTCTGTCAATAAGTAGTGGCCATACATCAGTTTCTGTCAACAGGCAGTGGCCATACATCAGTTTCTGTCAATAAGTAGTGGCCATACATCAGTTTCTGTCAACATGCAGTGGCCATACATCAGTTTCTGTCAGTAGGTAGTGGTCATACATCAGTTTCTGTCAATAGGTAGTGGCCATACATCACCAATTTCTGTCAACACACCAACACACATGTCATATATTACCTGTTTCTGTCAACACAGACAGACATACTGGTCATATTCATCACCAGTTTCTGTCAACACACAGACATACTGGTCATACATCACCAGTTTCTGTCAACACACCGACATACTGGTCATATACATCACCAGTTTCTGTCAACACACCGACATACTGGTCTCACACATCACCAGTTTCTGTCAACACACCGACATACTGGTCACACACATCACGTTTCTGTCAACACACAGACATACTGATCCATACATCACCAGTTTCTGTCAACACACTGACATACTGGTCATATACATCATCAGTTTCTGTCAACACACCGACATACAGATCACACACATCACCAGTTTCTGTCAACACACCGACATACTGGTCACACACATCACCAGTTTCTGTCAACACCGAGCCCAACCACTACAAACTGTTCCTACATCACCAGTGTCTCCCTACACCCTGACCATCAAAGACATACTGTTCCTACATCACCAGTGTCTCCCAATGCCCTGACCATCAGAGACATACTGTTGAGAGGGCTGCCTCATGCAGAGGGGAGTGCATTGTGAGAGGCAGGTTGACGTGGGCGCCGTTCTGCAGAAGCAGCATGACGATGTCCAAATTGCCCCGGGAGCTGGCATCACAGAGTGGAGTGGTGCCGTCAATGTTGCGCACATTTACCTAAAAAAACAGGACACTTTGCAGCATGCCTTGATCTTAATTCTGTTTCATTCAAAGTGTGTCAGAAAAAGAAAATTAATTTGTCAAATGTTGCACATTATCCATTTAAAGGTAGCGAGTTCAAGCAAAACATTTGTTTTCACCAAATCATCTTTAATCCATATCCCACATGAGCAATTGAATAAAAGATGGGAAATCTCGTTTGGGAATAATCATGTAGATAAAAAAAAAAAAATCAAATGAAAAAATGTGCTGTGCTAAATAACTTTAGACGGCAGAGTTTTTTTCTTCTTCTCTTCCCTCATACATATATCTACCTTTGATGTCCCCACATCCCCATCCCCATCCCCTGCCCCTGCTCCCAACCAGAAAAGGATAAACATACAATTCACACTAAAAAGCTCTTACAGTAACTTTTTTTTTTTCTAAATAAGAAGAAAATCAGTAAAAGAACAACAGAAATAATGCGTAATGTCATGCTCCCATTCCTCACAGACATCTTCCACAAGGGTGATGAGTACACAATCAACAGTGTAAATCTATCTCCACTCATCAACACAATCAACAGTGTAAATCATATCTCCACTCATCAACACAATCAACAGCGTAAATCTATCTCCACTCATCAACACAATCAACAGTATAAATCTATCTCCACTCATCAACACAATCAACAGTATAAATCTATCTCCACTTATCAACTACAATCAACAGTATAAATCTATCTCCACTCATCAATTAGTTTATTTTAGCTACTATTGATATTAAAACATATGGAAAACTGCAAGCATCAAATGATCGAAAATGGAGTTCCTCCAGAAACATTCATACGCTTATCTCTCTCCCTCTCTCTCTCTCTCTTTTTCTCTCTTCTCTCTCTCTCTCTCTCACACACACACACACACACACACACACACACACACACACACACACACACACACACACACACACACACATACATACACACACACAAGGATTCAAAGATTTAATTACTCTGTGGAGCCTTCTGGGGCATGACAAAAGGAAACAGTCAACAAAATAATGAAAATCTGGATGCATACGTGTTTGTATTCATGAGCATGTGGACGACCTATTAACACATGTGTGAATGTGTGCTGTACAAGTCTTGTCCTTATCTATGTGGGCTGGGTGAGGGGTTGTAGAGGGTGGGGAAGGGGGGGGGGGGGGGGGCATGGCAAGTTATCCTCAGGGTGATAATGACAGCCTCTTACCTGTGCTCCAAAATCCAGAAGCATGCGCACACACTGAAGTGTCCGTGAAGGCTGGCTTCATGCAGGGGCCTGATGGTCGTAGCTGCCGCAGTTCACATCATGGCCGTTCAACAGCAACGCCCTCAATGTATCAGCGTCACCTTCCCTCGCCGCTTTGTGCAGGGGCAGAGCCACGTCAGCTGGGGAGAAATGAATGTATATAATATATATATATATATATAAAGTCAAAACAAATCTTTAGAGATTTATGTCATAAATCCGCTAAAACAAATCAGAAGACAAGACACTGTTCTGTCTTGTGATTCATTTGTTCATGTTTGGCAGATTTATCACATAATTTGTTTAGAAGATTAGTTTAGATTTCCACCTGCAGTCTCCTCACTTGGCAACCAAACATAAAATCTACCAGGAAAAACAAAACAATCTTTTTTTTTTTCTTTTCTGTCTCCGGTGTCATCTTCCATGGCCTCTCAAAGTTTTAGATACATGTATTGTATCCACGCTGCTCATTCTACCGTCCCCTCATACAGTTGCATAAAGGTTGTACTGTTGCTGTCTCAATGCCAAAAGCGGATAGGATTCTTCCTCTATTGATGATATAAATATATATATATATAAAGGCAATCGTGAGGCAGCCCACCACAGGTCACACTGCACTGCAGCTGAGTCACTCAGTGGTGTTTAATGGATGGACTTCTACACTTTCACCTGTCTACAATGAGGGCTTAACCTTTAGTGGAGATCCCTTACAACACAGGTCTCTCACAACCCATACAGTTCACACAGGATTTGTCTTTCGTAAGGAGTACTGGTCACTTTTCTCACAACTCATACATTTCACACCGGATTTGTCTTTCATAAAGAGTACTGGTCAGTTTTCTCACAACCCCTACATTTCACACAGCATTTGTCTTTAATAAAGAGTACTGGTCAGGTTTCTCACAACCCATTCACTTTACACAGCATTTGTCTTTCATAAAGAGTACTGGTCAGGTTTCTCACAACCCATACTTTTCACACAGCATTTGTCTTCGATATAGAGCGTCAGTCTTGGAAGATTCAGATCACTTGTAGAAGGTGAACACATTAAACCATACAGCCTCTGTGAAATGTACAGGTCCTGAGTGTTTAGTCAAAAGTGATGTCTGGTAAATGTTATAGTGTACAGGTCCTGAAGGACCCTGCATCATCAGATGAGTATAGTTCCAATTATTTTTTACTTTCATTAACTAAGAAAAAGAAAAATTGCAAAACAAAAAAACAAAACAAAACAAAAAAAAATGTTCTTGATGAATAACTGAAGTTTCACAGGAATGTCTTGAATAGTTCCAGAGAAATTGCCTTTTTGTTGGGTCTCTGGTTGTGTGCCACTCAGGAAGAGGCAACATAGGTGAGCACCCCACCATCTCTCTCCCCTTCACCCCTCTGCATCCATCCAATGACAATACCACACACAAATACAAAGAACCCTGAAATGAACTGCCACAGAAGTGTCACATTTAAGCATGATGAATACCACTTAATAAGAGAGTAATTATCTGAATTCAAAAGTTCTTCGAGTAAATAAAAGATATTCTGAGCTGACTCTCACAGAAATAAATCTATATAAATTTTCACTGCCAGAATTGTACCTCACACTTTAATAGGTTCTAATGAAGGGGTGTCACCAAACAGCAAGATGAACTGGCATGTGCTGCATTTCAGGCAGGTCAAGATGCTGGTTTCATATCATTTCAGACACTTTTGGACAAGATCATCAGATGAGTATTACATGAATGATTCTGTAAGTGAAGAGGCTCTGGGAACACTATCTTAAAAATTAAACTTGTGATCTCCAAACACTCCATGCTTGTATTTTCATCTCCCGTTACAGAGGGGGATCCCGGCATTTCAAATGCAGGAAAGCATCAAGTTCATCATCATCAACCACCCAAATTGCTTTACAGGTTTGAACTTCATTTCACCGTCTTTTGGAACTGATATCAAGCATGAAAATATAGTTGAATTAGTTATTATTGTTTTTCATTGATGAACAAGATAGCATATGTGCTGTACACATGCGTGTGCACACAAACACTCACATGCATACGCATGTGCACGCATGTGCACGCACACGCACACACACACACACAAACTGTATGATAGTAGCTAAGAGAGGGTGCATGTTTAACTGAAACCTTATGAAACCTTGTGTAACCATGCAAAACTTTCTGAAACCCTGCAAAATCTAATATCTGATAGATTAATGTGCATCTCTGATCATTGTGTTGTATTGTAATTTGTATCATTTAAAAAAAAGAAAAGAAAAAAAGTTTCTGTTTTTCCGCAAAGAGAGCTGTGAGTGACCGATGAGTACAAACTATAGTATAATGATGAAGATCACTCAAAAACAAGAAATTGTAGCGGAGCAGACAAATCTTTACTCAGCATCTGTGTTTTGAGCAACGGTTACCTATGACGCAACTTCCTATACACAAATTGCTGTGTAACTTCCTGTATCCATAGATACACATTAAACACGTATGACACTACACAAACTAAAACAAGACTTCAGTTCAGTACAAGTGGCATTTATTCATAAAGGAGTGAAAGGGTCAATCTAAACCAGCTAAGTTGGTCTGTCTTAACCCTTCCTGTTTCAATGGATCTTTCCTGAGTTCTGAATCACATCAATAACAGTGTTCTCCTAAGTTTTCTTCACTCAAGTCATGACAAATGCACACATGCAATTGTAGTTTGCACACAGATCTCACGCCCTTGACAAGAGTCCTCACTCATGAGACTTCTTTCTTGTGGCCACCAGAGTGAAGGTATATATATCACAGACTAATGTAGCTTTAACCTTGTGATCTTTTAGTCTAAGATCGGCTGGTTGGAGGTTAAATTGCACGCGCACACACACACACACACACACACACACACGCATGCGCGCAACACACACACACACACACACACACACACACACACACACACATACACACACACACACACACACACCACAAGGCACAACACATCTGTGGAGAGAAAGGTAAGGTAAGGTAATGTTGCTTATAGCCCAGCCAACCGCAAAGAGCCATATCAGGGCTGTCACTGTGTTGAAGTCAACTCACAAGTCATTCATTCACACGACCCTTTAAAATACATCGTGGAGGAAATTGAGTGTCTTCATTTCAGTGAGTAATAATCGCTAACCATCATCTTCAGTCCTCCCTTTGCACCGGTCAGGTACCTTCAGACTGGAGAGATGCCCTAGTCTCACCAATTTTCAAAAAGGGAAAGCATTACAATCTGGCAAATTACAGACCAGTGTCTCTAACCTGCATTGTATGCAAACTCCTGAAACACATTATTGTCCACCTTGATGGAACATCTGGTGAACAATGAGATACTCTGTCATCAGCAACATGGCTTTAGGAAAAACAGATCCTGTGAAACACAGCGGCTAGAACTAGTTGAGGAGATAACTACAAACTTGGCAGATGGGCTTCAGACAGACATGCTTATCCTTGACTTTGTGAAAGCATTTGATGAAGTAAATCACAGCCTCTTACTCCATAACTCCATGACTACGGCATCAAGGGCAATATCCACAGATGGATCAAGAGCTTCCTATCTAACAGGTGCCAAGCTGTTGTTGACAGAGAGAAAGCAGAGTTTTCCAGCGTCAAGTCTGGAGTACCACAGGGCTCAGTTTTAGGACCATGTCTATTCTTGGTCTAAGACTATATAAATGACCTACCCAAGAAGCTAAACTCAAAAGTAAGAATCTTTGCTGATGATACAGCGATCTAGTCATCTACTCCACTGTAACAGGAACTGACAATATACACCAGCTTCAGGAAGAACTGTGAAACCTTGAGGTATGGGAAAAAAAATGGGACATGGTTTTTCACCCTGACAAATGCACCACACTCCCGTCACAAGAAATGAACACCCCCTTGTAAGCGAATATAAACTCAATGGCCACATCCTAGCAATTGTGCAGTCAGCAAAATACCTAGGAGTCACCCCCCAAGCAAACATGGAACAGGACAAACACATGGACAACACAGTGGCAAAGGCAGGACGCACCCTAGGATTTCTCTGTTGAAACCTTAAGATACTCTATGTAGTATAAGGCTCAGAGAGAAGCTTGTCTTGTTTTTCGTGCGACCACTCCTGGAAACCTCAGTCTGAGACCCCCTACCTTGAGGGTGACATAAACCAGATAGAAGCCATTCAAACTAATCAAAGGAGAGCAGCCAGATTTGTCACCAACCGTTACCACAGAACAACAAACTTTTGTGACGGGAAAGACTGGGATGGCCATCTCTGCAGCGACGAAGACAGGCAGTATGACTCGCCATGCTGTATGAAAATTTTGTTATTAAAATACATCACAACCTGGCTCGAGTCGGCAAAACCAATTTGATACCTCTTCCAGAGCGTAATCGCAGAGGACATAACCAGCAGTTCCAATGTTTCTCATTCCAGGGTGCCAACAGATACAGGCATTTCTCGTTCCTGCCATACACCATTCAGGAATGGGGCCAGCTGCCACAGCTGAGTCTGTGGAAACATTCTGGAATAATGTAAACTACCACCTGAAAGACATTGTCCTGGAGTCTCACTAGGGGCCGCCAGCAGAAACTGTGTTTTGATCCATAAGTAGATAAGGGGTGGGGAAATGGGGTGTGAGGGAGTGGGGGAGGTAAATATATAGATCTGAAAGTTAGTCCTAAGGGCTGTGCCTGGCTCACCTGGCTCATTCTGGGGATAGCTCGGGGGGGGGGGGGGGGGGGGGGGGGGGGGGGGGGGGAGGGGAGATGAAATGGCAGAGCAAATCTCTAGTAGATAAAAAAAGGGGGGGGGGGGGGGGGGGGGGGAAGGCAAGGGAAGGGAAAAACGGGAAAAGGAAAGAAAAAAGAAAAAGAATAAAAGCAAGTTCTCAAATGAAAAATGGATTCTGTGAGAGGGGATTTCACAAGGCAAAAGTCTGAGTGGAGTGTCTTGGTGGCAGCAAGACGGGCGAGATTTGTGAGGGATCTCGTGAGAGGAGACCCCATTGATGACTGGATGGTGTGTCTTAGTGGCAGCAAGACGGGCAATGATAATGGGAAATTTTCTTTTTTTAAACACTGAACGCTGACTGGTACGTAGGCCCCCTTTTACGCGACATAAGAATCTGAAAGTTGATTGTGGTCGCTCTATGGAAGAAGAAGAAAATCGCGTTCCAAGTCGAAATTTTGCAGGGTTGGTGAGCTTGTTCGGTTTCGCACGGTAACCCATAAGCTTGTTTTGTTTGGGGGAAAAGGAAAAACGAGCAAACAAACAAACAAACATCGCACAGACAGAAGACTTCTGACAGACACGCATGGCATGGTATGATAGCAATGGTCATCATGATTGCACACACACACACTGACAAAACGTCTGTAGCTTTAGTCTTACATGCAACCAAAACTCGATCTGCCGCCATCTGGTTCATATACTCTTAACTTCTCTTTGTGACTAAATCCACAATGTGCAACATGAAAACAGTACCATATTCTGTCAGCTCCATTCAGAAAGTCAAAGTATAGTCCTTCAGTTGTACGACATGAAAATAAAAGGGACTGCACTCTAAAACAACAACAAATTCCCACCCGGATGTACCTTCTTGTTTACTTCATTCCCTTCAGAGTGACTCAAGCGAAGAATCGTCTGCTGAAGTTTCACGCAGAAATGAACTGGTGAAAATTAATCTGATACAAAAACGCCACCGACTAAAATGGCCTATACATCGGATCCAGATGAAGCATTTGATTACCTCTTCAAGATTGTACTGATCGGTGATGCCGGAATTGGCAAGACCTGTGTAGTGCAACGTTTTAAATCGGGCACCTACACAGAGAAACATGGCAGTACTATTGGTGTAGATTTTACAATGAAAACACTCAATATTGACGGAAAACTTGTCAAGGTAATGTTTACTATGAGCTAGCCTGTGACAGCAGCTTTTTCTTATCTTGTTACTGGTGTTACAAGGTTCTTTCTTTCGTTTCAAACAGTTGCCTCTCAATTCATTGAGATCATTCCTGTCCATTTCATCATCATCAAGTTAAATGACCTCAATCATGTTGATTTTTCTGATTTGAATGTACTAGTATGTGAACAATTTAGACGTGAAAAGACAGTAACAGACCAGGCTGTTGTCTTTTTCGCCTTCTTTAGGGCAACTAATATCAAACAGCAGATGAAATTCAGAATCTTCAGCTTGATGAAGGTGGACACGTAACGAAAGAAGAAAATTTGTTGCACTTTGAGGGGATGTCCAAGGATAAGATTAATTAGCTTAACAAAAAAAGAAAAGAAAGAAAAAAAAGTTATTTCAGTAATAGTTGACATTCTGAAACTGCGCTGCTTGGATTTTCATTCATTTTAGAAACAGTTTATTGTTAGTTGAACAATGAACAGGTCAGTGGTTCATGACTTCCTTGCACACTTTGGTATTAGTTCTTACAACCATGGACTAATGGAGCAAGAAATGGCTCAAACATGCATTTTTTTGATAGTCTGTGCAATTATGCACTGAATTCCACAAGAGCCTCTTCACTGACTGATCAGATATTGTGCTCAGAATTCTGCCAATCCTGCATATATATGCAGTGCTGCATGGAATTCCACACAAAAGTTTCTGTCCATTCACTCAAAAACGTTAGACAGGAAAATAATCTAAACACCAGCCAAACCACTTGGCTGTGTGTGTGTGTGTGTGTGTGTGTGTGTGTGTGTGTGTGCGCATGTGCATGTGTGTGTTTGTGTGCGTCTGTGTCAGTGTGTTTGAGAAAACACTTTGAAATAATTGTTACTCTGCACATTAAAACACATACACCAACTCTGGGATATATTATGACAGTTCGCATAGAGCAGTCTCAGACCTGACCGAAACTCAATAGCAACATGTTCATCCTCCTCAGTCATCATAAAAGGGAATTCTTCTTCTGCGTATGCAAGCTGATACTCTTGCGGACAGTCCTAATATGAACAGACAAGTATTAATCCCATCTACCCAACAAAGGGAGTGGAGTTTTGTGTGTATGACCATCTTTTATCACACCATTAAGGCAGCCATACTCCATCTTCAGGGAAGGAAAAAGGGAATTCTAAAAATCTGTGACTTTTTTTATGTTAATTGTTTTTGTTTTTTGTTGTTTTTGTTGTTGCTGTTAACATAATTTCAGATTAGTCAATTTTTATGGTGAACCAAATTTTAAGCAAGCCAGATAATGCTGTTTGGAACAATAAGTCCATTTGTGTGAACTGAAATTTTGGCATTGGGTAAGTTATACTTCTCTGAAGCAGGCAGGCTATACCTGTAGCCAGTTGTATGTGTATGTGTGTGTATGTATGTGTGCGCGTGTGCGCACGAGTGTGTGTGTGTGTGTGTGTGTGTGTGTGTGTGTGTGTGTGTCCCCAGTATGAATAATTTCCTGAAGTGAAAATCTTCATATACTGGTTAAAAAAACTTCACTGCCCAATCATGAGTGATAAAATTAAAAACTGACAAATGTTACAGCTGCAGATATGGGACACAGCAGGACAGGAGAGGTTCCGCACCATCACCCAGAGCTACTACCGCAGTGCCAACGGCGTGGTCATGGCTTATGACATCACCAAACACTCCTCTTTTGAGAGTCTCCCTCGCTGGATGGAGGACGTCAAGAGATACGCCGGCAACAACGTAGTCCAGCTGCTTGTGGGTGAGAAGAGGGATAAATCATAAGTGATGCAACGTTGTTTTTTTTTCTTGCATTATTTCTAAGGTGCTCAGTCCCGATCCCCAATACATAGCCACATCCAGTTTTGTTTGCTTGCAGTCCCTGTACAGAAATATATAGAGAGCAGTCTGTTTCAGGTCAGCATGAGGTAATTTACCACAAGACCCTTTACACTGCTGCTGAGCCGGTTCAGTGGTCTCTGTTCTGTAACATGCACAGGACACCATTTTGTCACAATGGCCGTGCCTCGCCAACACGTGCGCAATCGCATACACCTGCACACGAGACTCGACCTCTCTGGGCACAACCGCAGTCTGACTCCAATCACACCAAATATCGCTATAAAGATTTACGAAAATTTCTCCCCCTGGCCAGCAGCCTCAGTGGGGTTTTTAATTTCTTTCTTTTTTTTCTCTCCAAAGTATATGAAAGTATATCACCCCTCATATCAAGCTTGCATGTCATTTCAGCCAATACATATTCTTTTTACTTCCATTTTTCTTACCACACTATTGTTATAAGTTCATAACGTTGGTTGGTACATATGGGGACTCATATCCCAAAGATTCAAAATCATGTATTTTTTCTTCCTCTTCCGGATACGGATACACAGAATTCCACTCAGAACTCTTTCCGGCGCAGCGGGATACAAAATAAAGTCCTCCTGATGTAGCGGGGTAGCAAATAGATTCTTCCAGGAACAGTGAGATAACAAATGAATTCATCCCGATACGGCAGGGTAATAAAATCTTCCCAGGCTACTGGTCCATCGGATTCCCATCAGTGTTTCCCTGAACTGGGCGACTGGCTGCTCTCTGACTTGTTTCGGGACTCCAAAATCCCACAATATACGGTCCTGTAATACAGACGACTTATAAATGAAAATTATATAAAAAGGTACTCACCGATTCTCATCGAATTCTCGAACGACAACCTACCTACCAGATATGTGGATCAGGGGTTTCAATATCGATCTCGAAACAAAAGAATGCTGAATTACAATTAATCAAAACTGGATCCACATATTCACTTACCCTAAGTGTACTTGGGTCTGGCCTCCAGCCCAGTACCGCAGCCTACATATTTAACTTGGGGCTTAACCCTCTCTAGGTCAAGCCTAGTTACGTTTACATACATTTGCTGTCTTCTTACTTGACAGCTCAACCAGTGCAGCAATGAATGACGATTTCTCATCCAGTCGCCTCAGCAGGTGAACATCCCTGAGTTCCACTCTCTTTTTTCCTACACCCAGGGACCGTATTCACTCTCAGTTAACTCCACTCACTGTCAACCCAAAACTCTAAAAATGGCCATTTCATTTCATCTTTATAGGTAAACAATCACAACACAAAAAAACATCACAATAACCAACCATGGCCTACACTGGGGCCATGACACATATAGATAGCTAGAAACATAGATACATAGATAGATAGATGATACATAGATATATACAGATAGACACACTGACACACAAATGAATGAATGGATGTATATATAAGAAAGTGGTAAATATTCATATGTATTACTGAGATAATAATCCCCATACAGATATCTCTCAAATTAAATTGCATTTATAACAATATAGATTTGATATTACATCAGCAGTCTCTTACTAATTTTTTGTTCTGCTTTTGTCAGGTCCTGTTTCGTTCTAAGATCATTTTGTTTTTGGTTTTAATT
>JADBJO010002853.1:127500-155000 GCA_016801955.1 Conus betulinus
TCAGATTCAGGCTGCATTGCCTGAGAAGTGCATGCTTCTGAAGTCCAATACCAGTTTATTTTCAGTTTGGATTCTTCTGTCACTTCTTTTTTTCGCTGCTGACCACTGTGTATTGCAGTCTCTATCAGTTCAAGGACGGGACAAACAATAAAAAAAAAAAGGGCATCTTGATACAAACTGTACTGTATCAAATTTTGGCCATCTCTGATCTGGTCACATGGTACAGGTTTTGCTCTGTCTTGTCTGTTAACTTTTTTTTCAGAAGTTGGCATTGAGTATGATATTGCATTGTTACCTTTTTTTTCAGAAATTGGCATTAAGTATAGTTTTGCATTGTTACCTTTTTTCACTGGCAGTAAATGTAGTATTTCTTCAGTCTTTCTGTTTATCTATGGCCTTTTTACTTAGCACTATTCCATTCGTCTGAAGATGTCAAAGAATAGAAATAGTTGAATAGTAGAACAGAATGTTTACACTCCAAGCCCCAGTTTGGGCGATGGAGAATACATTTTAGTGGATGTGTTTCATGCGACTAAACTTGAGACGCAGAGGCACAGAACAGAAGAAATCAGAAACATGTGTTATCTGGCACTTTCTTCATCCTTGGTGAATGTAGCTAAAATGAGCAGCTTTTTTTTTCTTTTTGGTTAGTAGGCTGTTACAAAATTTGAAAACAATTAAGTTCACCAGGTAAACAATTGGTAGATGTTTCTTTTGTAGTGCTCTGTATTTTGGACATTCCATGGTTTAAACATAATCCATCTTCAAAACTCATCCTCATTATGTCAAACAGTTGAAAGACTTGTCTGAAAAAAGAAAATTGTGAGAAGTTAAAAGCAGTCAGAGCCAAGCAAGGCAGGTCATTACGTTTGTTCATTGTAATAGAGTCTGGAATGTAAACAAAAACATGAAGATTTGTCATCGAAATGTTTTCTTGCTGTGAGATGTATCACTTTCTGGTGATAGTGTCTTCTTTCAAAGATGTTTGTTGCATACCCTTTGAAACTGTTGTCTGCTTGCCTGCCATTGAATGTTCACCTCCCATCTCTGCATGTACCTGCTGGTCAAGGATGACTGTAATTTTTGTTGTCGTTCCGTGTATTTGGTAAAAATTCAGAGTTAAGACATATGATTTTGAGCTGTTTACTTCAGGTCTTATGGGGGGGGGGGGGGGGGGGGGGGGGGGGGGGGGGGGGGGGGGGTTTCGGTGTATCTGATAACAAGGCAGAAGAGTTCATTTGTTTGTTTGTTTGCTTTATTTTGTATGGAGAGATGGGAAAAAAAACCACCACCACAATAAGTAACAGTGACAGAGGATGGTCTATGTAACACGATTGTGGAGGATAAGTGACCCATTCACTGCTGAATAATGAGAATGACTGAGACGTTGGTATTGATAACATGGAGGTGTGTGTCAATTGATTCAAACTGAAGGCATTGCCGTAGCTGTGCAAGACGGGGGTCACTCAGCAGTGTTAATTATTTCTGAAAAATTAGGTCACACTTGGTGCCAAAAACGTGTTTCCAAATTTTCAGGGGGTCACACTTTATAACTGCCAGAAAATATACTGAAAACCACACACATGTACACACACACACACACGCATGCACACACACATGCAGGCACGCACACATGCACACGTGTGATGGTGTGGTCCAATCATAGACTGGATAGTCTATTTTGACAACTCTTGTTTTTTTTTCAGTAGAGAAGAGTTTTCAAAAAGAAGTTGTTGATCAATTCAGAATGTTCTAAAATGTGGAGGAAAGTCATGTGTTTAACCACTTTGATCATGGCAGATTGGACAGTGGCACTTTTGCATGATGCGTACAGGAGAAAATCTTTGTGTCACTGTAAAATTTGGTACATTTTAGTGATGCTTGGGACTTCCTTTCCAGTGCATCAGATGGGAATTTCATGTGTGTGAGATGCGCATTTGTGCCTAAGACTGATCATTCCTCAGTGTTGAGATTCAGGTGGAACAGCAGAGGAGAGACCACTCTGATCAGTCAAACAGATCAATCCCACACGAGTGCATGCATCTGCAGCTGCACCCTCCCCGACATCTTTGTACAATGTTGGGTGACTTTTGCACTGGTAGGGTTGTTGGGAGGCAGATTGTTTGTTGAAAATTCGCTTGTTGTCAGTACCCCAATTTCATTGGTCCACCTGGCATTCTAGTACATTATTTGGGAATTTGGAACTTGTACTTAATTGTGTGAATGTGAAAAAGGAATGAACAATTCTGAAATAATGTTAGGATTCCATTATTTACAAATTCTGTGTGTCACACTCACAGCTGTTTTGATCAGGGAATATTGTTTTTTGATTCTGGAAAGGTTGCATCGCCTTGAATTGTATTGTATTGGGAGTGTTATACTGCCGGAAGCCTCTGCAGTGTATACCTCTTGATGGATCTGCAGTGTATATCTCTTGATGGATCTGGAGTGTATACCTCTTGATGGATCTGCAGTGTATATCTCTTGATGGATCTGGAGTAGTGTACCTCTTGATGGATCTGGAGTGGTGTACCTCTTGTTGGATCTGGAGCTGTGTACCTCTTGTTGAATGGATCTGGAGTAGTGTACCTCTGTTGGATGGATCTGGAGTAGTGTACCTCTTGTTGGATCAGGAGTAGTGTACCTCTTGTTGAATGGATCTGGAGTAGTGTATCTCTTGTTGGATCTGGAGTAGTGTATCTCTTGTTGGATCTGGAGTAGTGTGCCTCTTGTTAGATCTGGAGTAGTGTATCTCTTGTTGGATCTGGAGTAGAGTACCTCTGTTGGATGGATCTGGAGTAGTGTATCTCTTGTTGGATTTGGAGTAGTGTACCTCTTGATGGATCTGGAGTAGTGTACCTCTTGTTGGGTGGATCTGGAGTAGGGGTGCCTCTTGTTAGATGGATCTGGAGTAGTGTACCTCTTGTTGGATGGATCTGGAGTAGTGTACCTCTTGTTGGATCTAGAGTAGTGTACCTCTTGTTGGATCTGGAGTAGTGTACCTCTTGTTAGATGGATCTGGAGGAGTGTACCTCTTGTTGGATGGATCTGGAGGAGTGTACCTCTTGTTGGATCTGGAGTAGTGTACCTCTTGTTAGATCTGGAGTAGTGTACCTCTTGTTGGATCTGGAGGAGTGTACCTCTTGTTGGATCTGGAGGAGTGTACATATTGTTGGGTCTGGCATGGTCTTTCTCTTGCTGGACCTACAGAAGTATGCCCCTCATCAGCTCTGGAGTACCAAGTAGTACATCTCTATATTGGTAGATGGTTCTAATCATTGTATCAATCAATTAAAAACAATATCATTTTCTTGAAACTGCTGAACTGATAGCTGAGGAACTTGTATGTACACAACTGTCACCCTGTCACAGATTTCTTTTATATTTTATATTAAAGCTTGAAGTAAAATTGTCAACTTTTTTTGAATTATTGAATTTATGGATATTGTTGTGAAGAAAAATGGCTGAGTTCAGTTTGTTTGTGTTGTTTAAACTATAGTTCATAAGCATAGCAGTAATGCTGATGTGTGTTGGCCGAATTATTTGTAGACTTACCTGTTGTTGTATGAGATCTTCATGTTAAAATATTTTCAGTTAATCACTTTCGAATTATTTTATTTTCAGTTCATGTGAAAGGCAAGTTTTTTTTTTTTGTTTTTTGTTTGTTTGTTTTTTAAACGTTTGTTTCCAAGTCAGTCTTAAGTATTGAAATCGTGGCTGATCTATTTCAGAGCTGTTTTGAACTTTCAGTAATTTCATTTTTTTTTTAATCTTGCATGTTCGGGATAGTCATCAGACTCATGTTTGTGTTGTTTGTCAGAACAGAAGAGTGTTCAGGAGATTAAGCCTTTAGGACATCAGGGCAGGATGGAAAGTGTTGGGTGATGGCCAGACATAGGGGGGCATTGTTGTGTACATGCACACTCGTGCTTTTACACATCAGTCTGCACACACATGCACAATGATGTTCTGACGCTCACACATATGCACATCCTGCACACACAGAGACACGCTCTTTGTTATATCGTATGTCTTTTTATTTTTGACTCTGCTTTTATTTTTGGAAAAAAAAAATGGCAAATACTGTGTCAGCACTCACGAGAGTGATTTTTCATGTGACCTTATCTTAGCATATGCATGATGAGTGTGTTTAAGAAGAGGCTGATAAACATCTGTGTGGTGGTGTGTGTGTGTGTGTCTGTATGTGTGTGTGTGTGTGTGTGTGTGTGTGTGTGTGTGTGTGTGTGTGTGTGTGTGCTACTCTTATTTATCTGTCTGGGGTGCAGTTCTGTTTTCCAAATGCAGGACCATTGTATACTTGCTACAGTGGCGCAAGAAACTAGCTAAAGGCAGTTGGACTGTGATGACAATGACATGAAGAGCTCTGTAGTTCTCAAACACCCATTTTCTCTGCATGGTTGAAGAAGGGGGCTACTTACTTGTAGGATACAACATTCTGTGAAGTAAGAATTCTGAACTGATGAGTCAGGTGTGGGTATCAATGGATCATTTTGTGTTCACTCATCAGTTCTTCTGTCAAGTGTTTCAGGTTGTCTTCCACATGCCTTTCTTTAGGTTTTAAAAATGGTATAACATTGCAACTCTGTGCAAAATCGAAAGCCAGTTCTCAGATTTTAGGGCAGGGTTTACTTGTGGTGTGGAGATCTATGTGTGTGTCTGTGTGTATGAGAGAGAGAGAGAGAGAGAGAGAGAGAGAGGGGGGGGGGGGGGAGTTCAAAACTCAGAGAAACTTTGACCACAGATTGAGAATTTAGGCATAGCCTGCACTTACTGTCCATTCTTACCAGTCATGGATGTGAGTTGTTGCACACAGGAGGAAAAACCATTTGTGTGTTTGGAAACACACCATGCATACATGTATACATCTGACAATGCATACATATTCATAAACTCACACAGACACACACACACACACACACACACACACACACACACACACACACACACACACACACACACACACACAAAACACCATGCATACATGTGTACTTCTGACAATGCATACATATTCATAAACTCACAGATACACACACACACACACACATACACACACACACACACACACACACACACACACACACCCTATTTAGAGAAAGAGATTTTGTATTATCAGAGAAGATCGTTAGACCGTACCGAACAAATGAAACTGAAATACTGACCAGCTGTGTTCATGCATTCCTTGATGCCAGTGATTCTTGCCACTGAAGCCTACATACAGCACCTGTCTGGCATCTGCTATGACTGGCAGAGAGGGATGGAGGAACAGCTGTACCTGGCACTGGAGGTTTCACTCACAGGAAACCAGGCTGTGCCCTCAGGCTTAATTAGTTCCAACTTTGTCAGTCTTGGATATGCCCACAGTTATGAAGCCATGTGCCAGTGGTTCTGGCTTACATTTCGCTTTCAAAATGGTGCGTGCGAACATCGTTACCCAGAATTCACTACTTTGTGACATGGTATTATGCACAGCATTTACGTAATGTGCTTTAGCTTCAGTAAGACTTCTGTGTCAGATTACATTAAATGTTGTACATATTATTTTATTTCACAGGGATGGCGTATTCCCTAAGCAGTCATTTACCAGTTTTCACAAAATCCAGCGGCATATCAGGTGGTTGATTGTAGAGGAGAAAGAGAGGGTAAGAGAGAGAGATCCATTGGTGTGATTGGTTTGAAGTATGGTAAGGCATGAGTGATGCTGCATGACCAATATGTCCCAACAAGTAAAGTTCCAGCTATCACCCAATTTCGTCAACAAATGTGAATTACCAGTGTATAATGTGGAAAGGAACCTCAGAATTAGGGATTGGAAGTAGCTGAGTTTTTCACTTGTTTAGTCCAAAGAGTGTGTTAAGAAAATTGTCTTATGCCAATGACAGTGACAAAAATGTGATCATTTACAACGAGATTTACATCTTCTCACATTATCAGTGCATTGGTTACTACTTTTGGTCTGGAGATCTGGAGAATTGTTCATGCTGTCTCCCCAACACATTTCACAGGAGTAACTCTTTGTGGATGACACATCTCAGCTCTGCCTTGAATTGAAATGAGCCCAAACATCACTGTGTGTCATGCATATGCATGTGTGTGTGTGTGTGTGTGTGTGTGTGTGTGTGCATGCGCACGTGCGCGCACGAGCATACATATATCATTACAACTCGTTTGGGACTATGTCCATGTATTTTGTAACAAAGATCCATTGTTTTCCTTTTTTTTTTTTCCCTGCAGCAATTGTTTTGATTTTGATGGAGGCTGCTAACCGCTTGCAGAGCTGTAGACAATTTCCTCTGGCTGAGTCAGTTATTTTGACCTTTTGTTTGTTGTTTTTTAACTATCCCTGTCTGAAATCTTGTCCAATATAATATCAGTATTTTCTACCCACTGGTGCCATGAAGATTGTAATGGTAGGTCTGCAGTCAGACACAACTGGGTGTGGCTGTGCAGGGGTGTCCACCATGAACAGAGTGCTGCCGAGGGGGGCACAGAGGTCAAGACGTTTTGATAAAAATGGATATAGCTTTGGTGCACCACTTGGCTGTGTCAGATTTCTGATCAATATTGCAATAAATATGTATTGTCCTATGCTTTCTAATTTTCTTTCTGTCTTTCTATTTTAATCTAAAAACTGTTTGTCTAGATTTTTTGTAAAAAAAGAAAAATCATACTTAAAAGTATCTCAGAATCATGATAAACCGCCAATCTGTTCGTGAGATTGATAACTTTTGCATTTCTCACTTCATAATCGAATGTTGGTGAAAATACAAATGATGTCTGCAATATTTTACATTGAAATACAAGATTGATTTTATGCAAGATTTGATAGATTGGTAGCGGTTCTGTGATTTCATCAAAGAAATTAATACAGTTGAGGGTGCAGTAATCAAACATGAACTGAAACCAATTATCATCGTTTTACAAAGACATTGGCGTGAAATTTTGTTCTATGTAAAAGATTAAATCTGTTTTGTTATTCAGTGTAATGTTCATCATTTTTGTTAGCAAACATTAACATTGTAGTCGTTATTTTGCAGTTGGTCGCCTTGTGAAAGTTTTTGGAGACAAAAGAATTTTGTTCTTACAGTCATCTTTGTCAGCACTGTATGTGCCATGCAACTGTGCAAAAGAACTATGGGGTACGTTGCTTGGTAACAGAAATGACATACAGGGTAGAGAGATTCACTGTTTATGAACATGTGTATGGGTAATGGCTATCTAATGTGTTGAAACAGCATACTGCATGGTTCAAATCGGTCCAGTTCAGGCGTTGTTTTGTGCAGTGGTGTATGAGGTCATGTCACCGTTATGTGTAATAGTCCTTGGTGGGGATGTTGAGGCTGTTTTCAGTACAAACAGCCCCTCACCTTCTGAAAGTTCCATGCTGATAACTTCCTCTTCTCTGTGGGGATGTGAGGCTGTTTTCAGTACAAACAGCTCCTCACCTTCCAGAAATTCCATGCTGATAACTTCCTCTTTTCTGAGGGGATGTGAGGCTGTTTTCAATACAAACAGCTCCTCACCTTCTGAAAGTTCCATGCTGATAACCTCCTCTTTTTTTGCCACTGTCATTTACTCTGCTGCTTTCCTGTCTTTCTACTTTTACAGTCATCTTGTTTTCTGCCTACCATGGGTCATTCTGATAGCTCTTTGTCATCTGCTGGCAGTTTATATCATCCTGGCGTGTTGGTTGTAATCTGGCAGTGAGGTGGGCACTGTCCAGAATGAACGCTGGCTGTCTGTTCTGCTCTTTCTGTTTGCCCCCAGGGTTTTTAAAATGTATTTCTGTGGCATTTAATGATTTTCGTTAGTTTAAAAAAAGGAGTGACTGAGGGCGGAAAATGAAGTAAATTTAGAAAGAGAGGGGTTAGTTACCACCAAGGACACAGACCAAAAAAAGTACAGGACAAGACACGCTGCATTTCGACCTCTTAGGTCTTCTTCAGGCAAAAAAAACAAATAACATTTAGGATAGTGAAAACGAAGAACGAGAAACGACTTATCTTCTCATATTTGGTGCAAAATCCAAGGAGTCAGGACTAAATGGCATTTGCCCCAAATATGAGAAGATAAGTGGTTTCTGGTTCTGAGAGAGGCCATGGTCTGTCAGCATATGTGGTCATTGACTTGAGAGGCCGTGGTCTGTCAGCATATGTGGTCATTGACTTGAGAGGCCGTGGTCTGTCAGCATATGTGGTCATTGACTTGAGAGGCCGTGGTCTGTCAGCATATGTGGTCATTGACTTGAGAGGCCGTGGTCTGTCAGCATATGTGGTCATTGACTTGAGAGGCCATGGTCTGTCAGCATATGTGGTCATTGACTTGTTGCCTCCATGGTCATGTGTTCCCTGTATGGAGTGTGCAGAATTCGTTTGAAGTCCTCGTCAGACACCAGCTCTATTATCATTTAAATAATTAAGTCAGTTTTGATTTTTCCTTGAGGGGAGGCTGAGGCCTGTGTCAGGTTTATCATGCTGCAGGTGATGAGGTAGATGTTTTCCTCATCCGTTGTGTATGGTTCCCCATGAGAGCGAGTGATTCTTTCCGTTACACGTCATAACCTACCTGGGGAAGTCTCTGCCAGAAATGTCTGTGTCTGCTTCATTCTTTATGTGTCTGCCGTGTAGATTTCTGTAGTGTCTTGTTTCCTCCTCTTCTGTTGGACTGTCCCTGTTATGTTGTTTTCTTGACAACTCTTGCAGTTGTTTGTGTCTGTGTCTGGGTTTGGTGATAGGTTTTGTTGTTTTGTTTTTTTTACTGGGAAGTATACGAAAAATGTTACTTGTCAATTAAAAGTTTGTGTGTGTGTGTCTGTGTGTCTGTGTGTGTGTGCTTAACTGCCATTTTTTAGCCAAAGTGCGTGATCTTAGCCAGTTTGTTGTTGATTTTTCTAATTCATCGAGCAATAAAAGTAGAAGGAACAGTGAATGTGAGAGATTTATTCCAAGTTTTGCGCTTTTATCAAACTGTAATAGTACCTTTTTTTATGCCTTTCTATAGATTTTAAGATCTGTTATGTTTTGATAGAAGCATATAATTCTGGGATTTAGCAGGTGGAGTTTGCTATTTCAGATTGTGACTCAATAGCCAGGTATATTAGGTTTTTTTTTTTTTTCCCACAGAAAGTCATATGATGTGTTTTGTGGAGAAATAATTCAGTTTCCATATTTGGCTGTCTTTGCCTGCACCACTTCATCATCCTTCACCCCCCTTCTTTTTTCCCTTCACTCACCATTTCATCCAAGTGTATCACCTACATTTTCTTTTAGACGGTCAAATACTTAAACATACATATGTTTCATGATGTCGTCAGCTTTTGTGCACTCAGTCTAAAAAAAAAAATCAAAATAATAAGCAAAATCTTTATTACAGTTGAATCCACTTTACCTTCAAACAGCAAAAATCTGGATGACCATGTAATGACCGACTGGTCCCATAGGATCATTTGGTCAACTGTGGATAAAGTTCACTCGCTTGCATGGAGTGTCTTGTGCTGCAAGCAGTCAAGAGCAGTTTCTCTTACAGTCTGGTTTTTGTCACTCTGAATAGAGGTACATACCTTGTGTTCTTTTCTCTTTTTTTTTTTTTTCTTTCTTTATGTGAAGAGCTGCTATTTTTTCTTGGTTAGATAATACATGAGAAGCAAAACATGCAGGGTTCCTTTGTGTAGTTGATGTAACAAGATATAAACAGGTGTATGTTGCATTGTTGTTATGGAGACAGATGTATATTGTGTGTGTAGCCTTATTGCTTGCCCCTGTTGTCTGTGCTGGCCGCCGTGCTGGCACCTTTACCTTGGAGCCAGTGTGTTTTCATGTGTATGACCTGTACATGGTATGAACACAGAACAGAATTTTTGGACAATATTATATCAGTCAGGTTTGGCCTCTGTGTAACCACAGCAACATATCGTTTGCTTTGTATTCCCATGTGTGTGATCTTGGTATAGGGATTGGTTTGTGATACATTTGTTTCATTCCGCTTCCTTTCCTCGTGCTTGGAAGATTTTTTTGTTTCTGTTTCCATTCATTTTCCCATCCTATACTGGATTTTCTGTATTTGTTTTCTTTATTTAAGCAGGATCTGGAATCCATTGATCTGATTTTTTAAAGTCTTGTGTGATGGGATTCCCGTCCCCCACATTTTCACGCCCTTTTTGTTTGTTTTTTTAACACTGGGGATTTTCATTCTCTGATTTTTCTAGCCATGATGCAGGCTTTGATTTACACATATTTTGTCCTCTGAAAAGATTTTCTTTGATCTCTGGTCTTCAGTGTTCATGTGATTATTTTTTTCTGTGTGCTACAGTTTAAACAGTGGTCTTCAGTGTTCATGTGATTTTTTTTGTTCATGTGTGCTACAGTTTAAACAGTCTTTCACCTTTGTGTTCCTTTTTCAGCATTGTGTGATGGCGTTTGAAGAGTCCACCCTTTTCTGTACCATAGAATGGAACTGCTGTGCATGTCTTTCAGGTCTTTGAAAACAAAATGAAAGAGTGTGATTGTTTTCAGTTGTGTCTCCTGTAAAAGATCTCCACTTAAAACTTTAGTGCTGAAGGATAGGGTCAGGATCAATTCGACACACTAGGTCCCACATGAACAGTTGCAAGTGAACGCTGGTTATATTTCATGATATTATTTTCATGCCAAAATCGTTGGCATACATGTAAAAATTTACATGTCAAATCTTGATGAAATGAGATTTGGACGGAAAACAGGGCAGAATTGAGCAATACAACTTTTTTTTATAGATTTGTTTGTAAAACAAAAAGCAGGAGTGGATAACAAATGAGCTTAGTGGGCGAGTGACTCGTCAAACTGTGTTGTTAATGTACTGGTGCAAACAAATGGATAAACAAACACTCCGTAAACCTGAAATAAATAGATGAATGAACAGTCAACTCAGAAAATCTGCGAACCTGTGTACTTAAAGAATAATTATATTTGTGAAGTTCAAATCAGTTGTGTATCAATTTTCTCTTCCTAACCAAATTATGTATGTATGACACAGTTACAGTTCCACTGCAGAGAACCAGGCTGCAATAGAAGAGATGTGAACACACTGATATTCATAGATCTTTTTTTTCTAAATGTGTTTCAGTCAATACTGAACTCTAAAATCAAACATGGATACCTCATGATTCTGTCAATAGAGCGTCAACTGAGATGTGGTCCTGGTGTTGGCAAGATTCTGCAGCTGACAGGCCTGTGTGGGTGTTGTTCTGTGTAATTTTGTGTCCATGTTATTTGTGATGTCTTCAGAAGGCTCATGTGCAGAAACTTCATTTGTCTTGTCTTATTGATCAAACCATTATTGATCCAAGAGATATTTACTGTTGCACCTTGCATGTTTTCTTTGTGTTTTGCCTTGTCTTGGTGGTGTAGTTTGTTTTGAGACTGCTAGGAAAGTCCCATGAATGTGGCGTTGTGGAGAATGTTTTATCAGTCAGTTTTCACTGTGGAGCATGTGGGGGTCGTAACACACAAAATGTTATTCAGTTGTTATGGAGTAGTATCACCCCACACCTCCCCTCTTCTCCCTTCTTTACTCCCTTGCCTTCTCCACCCCGTCTTGGTGGACTTTTTTTTTTTTTTTTTTCCGGATTGGGTGTGCTGTTGGTAGCTGCGTTTAGTCAGAGAGGGGACTGCATCTCATCTGGCCTTCTCTGTTTTCTGAAGCTTCCTCTTCGTATTCAGAATAGTAGCAGCAAATGCATTACTTGTCCGATGCAGTGACTGTTTTCACATACATACATACAAACACAAAATATAGTCTTGTACAATAATGAAAGTCATTCTTCTTTACCAGATGTATTACTCCCATAGAAATGTTGTGGAGGAGATGGAGGAGGAGCAGTTGTTTATTCCTGTGTTTTTCAAGCCCAAGAGAATGAAAACTACAGGTACAAACATGTGGATCTTGTTAAGCATAGGGTAAGAACACTTTTTTCCTTGTTCCCAAACTGCAGAGTTTAGGGAGGTCTGAACAACTTAGAAGAGGTAAACAAGTGAAGATGAATTTAACAGTCAAGCGTTCAGTCTTTTTAAAGTGAAAGGAAATTTGGTTTAAAAAAAATTAATTGGTTCAGCATTGAACAGAAGGGAAAGAGAGAAGAAGCAGCGCCAAAAAATGAATTGGTTCAGCATTGAACAGAAGGGAAAGAGAGAAGAAGCAGCGCCAAAAAATGAACTGGTTCAGCATTGAACAGTAGGGAAAGAGAGAAGAAGCAGCGCCAAAAAATGAACTGGTTCAGCATTGAACAGAGGAAAAAGAGAGAAGAAGCAGCGCCAAAAAATGAACTGGTTCAGCATTGAACAGAAGGGAAGAGAGAGAAGAAGCGCGCCAAAAAATGAACTGGTTCAGCATTGAACAGAAGGGAAAGAGAGAAGAAGCAGCGCCAAAAAATGAACTGGTTCAGCATTGAACAGTAGGGAAAGAGAGAAGAAGCAGCGCCAGTGTGTTGGGGGACGGGCTGCCAGGAACAGCACATTACTTTCAGAGTGGATGCTTTTTTCCAGCACCATGCGTACCTGTGACATGGGGGCAAACGCACAGGTGCTTGAAAACTCCCACGGTGAAAGGAAGCGTTGTTGTAGCCGTAACCTGTACGTGTGTGTCGGGGCTATAGCCCATCTCCAGTTGGCTGGGCAAATGGCAGAACTGTATCGAGGCCTCTGTAACCCACCATGTACAGTGACTAAAAAAACGATGGCTGGAACTGTTCCGGTTTGTGTTGTTGGTTAGTTTTGTTTGTAAGGGAAAAGAGGGGGGGGGGGGGGGGTTGTGTGTTTACTTGTTTGCTTGTTTTGTTTTTGCGGGAAAAGAGGGGTTTTTGTTTGTCTACTTGTTTATTTTAAGGGAAAAGAGGGGGTTTTGTTTGTCTACTTGTTTGTTTTTAAGGAAAGCGGCTGGGATTGTTTGTTTGTTTTTAAGGTGCAAGAGGGTTTGTTTTGGTTTGTTTGTAAGGAAATGAACTGTAACAGGCCTGGTGTTTTTTTGTGTGAAGACTTCTAACGAGCATCAGAATCTCCTCCTCTGTCATGTTGTGTCGCCGTTCTGATTGTGAAGAGATGCCAGCCTGAAACACAGAATCTCCCAGAAGCGAAGCAAATGCCTTTTGTTGGGATGCTGTGGCTGTCTTCATTTCACAGCTCTTTCCTGCTGTTTTTCTGTCTCCTGGTCTGAACTGTTGGAGTTGTTTTTAATCAACATCTGTGGAAATTGGTGTTTAAAATGATGACTTTGCTTTTTGATAGAGCTGTTTTTGATGCAGAAAAAAACAAACATTATTTCTAAAACCATGAAAACTAAGGGTAGAAAGAGGGTAATTATATATAATATATATTTATACAGTGTTATGTTGTACATGGTTTTAATTTTGGCACATTTTCTAAGCTATCTTTATCCAGAGAAGAGCAGCTGTCATTTGCTGGTGCCTATGCATGCTGGCTTTTTTTTTCTTTGCAGGAACAGTTAAGACATGGAGCACTTACTGGGCAGTGCCTAGATCTGTGCTTTAGAACCAAATGTATGTCTACCACTACTGTGAAGGCAGCAAACATCAGCAGCAGAGATAGTATATCATACATTTCTTTCTTGGAGTGCCTTTCAGAATTCTTTTTTCTAATTTTCTTTCTTTCTTTGATATAGTTTTTTAAATCTCTTTGCTTTATAATTTAACGACCTTTTTAAGCTTTAAGGGACAAAGATTCTTTCTACCCCCCAAGGGTGTTTAACATATTCCTTTTAGAGCTTTACCTTATTTTCTAATTTTGTATCGTTTTTAGCTTTTCTTTTAATAGCAGGAAGCCTCGCTTTATTTCTGAATATATTTTTTTACTGTTTATAGCTAATTGCCTTTTAAATTTTTGAAAAAAATGTTTTCTTAAGTGTTTTTGCTATATTCATCAGACATTGATTGGGTGCATATTCTGTGTGGTAAACCTCAAATGATATTGAAGAGCCTGCTGAACAGTGTGTGCAGTTGAATGGACTGCTGATGGAGAACAGTCTACCCTGTGTGTAACTGTCCATCCTCGTTGAAGACCAATCATTTGGATTCCTGTAGAATGCACCCTTCCACACATTCCACAGATCTCCTACATCAGATGATGCTTTCTTGTTGGTCGTCCACTGAGCAATTCACAGGGATCACAGATCCAGAGGATGAAAGGGCTCTGTCCTTTTTTTTTTCTTTTTTTAATAGAAATGGTACACTTACAGAAGATAAGAGCATTTTGTTTACCTCCCACCCCCTCACTCCCCACCCATCTCTCCCTTGCTAGGGTGATAGAGGAAATTGTGGACATTTTTAGTGTGTGTGTGTGTGTGTGTGTGTGTGTGTGTGTGTGTGTGTGTGTGAAGTAGTAGTATTATTAGCAGCAGTAGTAGGAGGTGAGTGGATTTCTGATGCCTATTCCTCCTAGAGGGGACTAGGAGGCCACTTTTTCATGGGCAAGCAGTCTTCATTCAGAGTTTCTTAGAATTCATGTGTCAGGAGAAAAAAAAGGCGGCTTTTATCAGATGAAAAGAAACAGGTTGTTGCATCTTCTTTCTGTGTTTTGGTATGAAATACTCTATCCCCAGTCCCCACTCTATGGAAGAGAGGATTATCTTTTCGTTTCCTCTCTCTTTCTCTTTTCGAAATTTAGTTTGGGATTTGTTTGTTTTTTTTTGTTGTTGTTGCTTGTTTAGATTTACATTACATTTATGATCAAAATTTGTTTGTTTGGTTTTTTTTTGTTGTTGTTGTTGCTTGTTTTGGATTTACTGTAGATTTATGATCAGAATAACCTTTCAGATTTGTTGTTGTTGTTTTGATGAAGATTCGTTGTTAGAGTTGGTAATATTAGTCAGGACTCATTGAAGAATTATCTCGTTTCAGAAGGTGATGTGGGTTAGTAGCTGCTTGTTTTATTTGGCTGCAGGGGTTTTTCTGTTTCAGGAACTGGTGTTTTCAGACAGAGTGAAGATAGGATGCAGGTTTCCATTGCTCTAGTGATATTCCTATCATCATCATTATTGTCTTTCAGGGGTGGTGCTTCAATAAAGATACTGAAATACATTCTCCGTGTGTGTGTGTGTGTGTGTGTGTGTGTGTGTGTGTGTGTGTGTGTGTGTGTGTGTTGTGTGTGTGTGTGTGGTGTGTTGTGTGTGTGTGTGTGTGAGAGAGAGAGAGAGTTTTCACATCTGTTCATATGAAGTGCTCTGTGTGTGTGTGTGTGTGTGTGTGTGTGTGTGTGTGTGTGCACATCTGTTCATATGAAGTGCTGTAAGACAGTGTGTGTGTGTGTGTGTGTACAGACACAGGCCCAAGTCTTTGTTTTCGCATCAGTTCATAGGGTGCTTTCAAACAGATGTGTGCATGTTTGGCTATGTTTTTCTGTATTTACTGGTCAAACTGGCTATGTATTCTGCCTGTTTACCTTGTGTGCCTATCTGTTCCCATGATGCAAGATTTTTTTTCAAATACATTTTTGTTAGTAAGCATTCTTTTGTTCTTGCAGTTTTACTGTTTATAGATGGTGAATACACAATGTACAAGAGAGAGAGAGAGAGAGAGTGTGTGTGTGTGTGTGTGTGTGTGTGTGTGTGCTTATTGATCGTGAATATGCAATGTACAAGAGAGAGAGTGAGTGTGTGTGTGTGTGTGTGCATGATTGTGTGTATGTGTGTGTGTTTATGCATGTGTGTGTGTGTATGCATGTGTGTGCGTGTGTGTGTGTGTGTGTTTGTATATGTTCTGTGTGTGTGTGTGTGTGTTAATCACTAGTGAAACGCAAACAAGTGGGGTGAAATACCTTTTTCTTTATTTCTTTTTTTTTTTCACAGTTCCAGAGATGTTTAGATCCTTGCATGCTGCCCATGCTCCCCCATACCAGTTTCGTGGGGTTTGGTGCCACTCCATAAAACAAAGGTTTACAATTTCAAAACATATTTTTAGCTCAGAAAAAGCTGACTCAATCAGAAAAAGCTCTAATAATGCACTGACTTGTCATGGAATAAACGGAAAGGGTTTTTACTAACAAAAAAAAAAAAGAACTCATAAAGATCTCCAGCCATTTGTGTGAACCACTGGTGTACCTTGAAGTCTTTCGCTCACAAAACTACTTTCCATTTCACTTGAAGTTGGCGACCTTGTTATTGATGGGTCGCTTCATGAACTTGTCCGAGGCCATGTAGGCTTTGATTTTGGGCAGCTTTTCGAAGTTGTGGACAAACTCGGTGAGCTTGGGGTACTTGTCCAGGACGTTGGGTATCATCAGCCTGTGCTGGTCCATCATCTCGTACATGTGAAAGTCAGCTACTGTCACCTGGTCACAACATGACACCGCAGTCACACAGTCAGTGGACGGTAAGCAAACATGCAGGTATACACAACATGCACACCGCTGTTTATAGCTCTACCAGAGACAGTGGACCAGACAAGAACACACACACACACATATATATACGTACACACACGAACAGGCATTCACGTCGTAGGTGAGTCAAGTTGGAAAGACACGAAGACAGAAGTACAGTGTCCATGATGTATCATGCACGTGAAAGTTGAAGTAACATGAAGGATTTCAGAGGGCCGAGATGTCTATCATCAACATCTGTTTCTCTCCACTGAACTGTGGGCCACAAACATTCATTCCTGCCTTCAGCAACAGAACAGAGAGAGCAGCTACTCACATTTGCACCAGCGAACCATGTGTACTTGCGCTTGGTCAGCCAGCCTTCTAGTTTCCCCAGGTTCTGAGGGCAGGCGGTTGCCTTGTACTCTTCTATGAGTTTATTCTGCAGACAATAACCATGAAGACCGGATGCCAGAGAGATGTTCCAACACGGCTGACAATGCTCGCAGTAGAAGTGAAAAACAAACAGAAAAAGCTGTCACAAACTGCGAGAGTTGCAGCCTTAAGATATGGTTACCAGCGAGCTATGAAGGACAGGTGAGATGTTGGCACTTCACTTGTACAGTGGAGCATCCATAGATGCGAGAGTGTATGCGTTGGTGTGTGTGTATATGTGCGTGTGTGTGTGTGTGTGTGTATGGGTGTGTGTGTGTGTGTGTATGGGTGTGTGTGTGTGTGCGTGTGTGTATGTGTGCGTGTTGTTGTTATTACAATATCATCTTCTGAACATTCATTTCCTTCAAATAATCAAAGGCGCATGTACACACACACACACACACACACACACACACACACACACACACATGCGCACATACCCACAAAGATGCATGCGCATGCACACATACATTCGCACATACACACAACACGCACATACACACACACACACACACACACACACACACATACATACACACTCGCACATACACACTCTCACACACACACACACACACACACACACACACACACACACACACACACACTCAGCGGGTGTGGGGGGTAGGGGAAAGGAGTAAGGGGAGGAGGTGAAAATGTGCGCTTCATTCGCTTCATTCGTTTAAAAGTATACTCTGAGTAAACATAGCAGAATCAAAGCATCAGTGCATCACACATTAGTACATGAATAAACCCAGACAGTCGTTGAAACAATGTGATCAGCAAGTGAATGTCCATCAGTGTAAAAACACAGACAATGCGTGGTGAGTATCACGTAGTTGAAAAAGAACATGACAATGGGAAAACATTAGAGTCTGGAGGAGCAAAAAAATATAATAAAAGCAATAATAACATGTCCAGGATTTTTTTTTCGGGGGGATGGGAGTGGGGGGTTCGCAATAGCTTGGCTATGACCTTTTCAAAAGTCTGCTTACAGCACTGCATCAAACATACAGTGTTACAGCATGGCATCAAACATACAGTGTTACAGTACTGCATCAAACATACAGTGTTACAGAACAGCATCAAACATACAGTGTTACAGCATTGTATCAAACATACAGTGTTACAGCATGGCATCAAACATACAGTGTTACAGCATTGTATGAAACATACAGTGTTACAGCATGGCATCAAGCATAGTGTTACAGTACTGCATCAAACATACAGTGTTACAGCATGGCATCAAACATACAGTGTTACAGCACGGCATCAAACATACAGTGTTACAGTACTGCATCAAACATACAGTGTTACAGCACGGCATCAAACAGTGTTACACAACACTGCATCAAACATAGTGTTACAGTACGGCATCAAACATACAGTGTTACAGCATGGCATCAAACATACAGTGTGACAGCATTGCATCAAACATACAGTGTTACAGCGCTGCATCAGATATACAGAAGTACAGGGTCAGCTTACGTAGTCTGGGCTGTAGGCCATGCTGACCACCTTGTTCCTAATGTCCATGGCCGTGTCCAGCATCATGTCCACGTTGACCTTTTCCTGTTCGGTCTTGCCCACTGCAATCACAGGCTTCGTCTTCAAGAGACCAGAAGAAAAAAAGGCCTTTCTGGCTGACATTGTAATAAAAAAAAAAAAAAAGAAAGAAAACTGGTCAAAGACTGTCCGTGTTATGGATCATCCTAACCAGCTGTGAAATCCATCTCAGACCACAAAAGAACAGCACCTGACTGCCGGGTCCCAAAATGACAGCTGTTTCTTCTCCCTTAACTCCCGTGAAGAGTCAGTGAGGCACTGCACCAAACAACTGTTCCCCTGGTTCCTCATGGACAATACATCGGAGCCATAACCTGTGTCTCTGCACTGATTTATATATAGATACATGGTTGTGGCTCTGATGATTCTTGTCTGTTGTGTGCCAAGGCCTGGATCTCTGAAAATGGTTCCTCTGTCATTCTGCAGTTGTGGCTCTGATGATTATTGTCTGTTGTGTGCCAAGGCCTGGATCTCTGAAAATGGTTCCTCTGTCCATTCTGCGATGTGATCAGTCCATTACCTTGTCTGTCTTCCCCCTGTCTCCCTCCCTCAACAGGTCCCTGCAGGGCTGTTTCAGCAAGGCTGATGCGTCATGTTACATGACCGTTCACACGTTGTTTTTTCTCTCTTACCTGATGTCCGTACATCTTCCTACGGTCTGATGGGCGTCTAGCTGGCTCAAAAAACTTGTTCTTTGGTCATAGTGATCAGTACATCTGATGTTTAGTCTCTGGTGAAAAGACATCATTTCTATGGCTTGGATTCTTCTGTTGAGATTCAACGTGAGAGTTCATGTCTGGCATGCGAATAAGAAAATTGGATGCCCCGGTGCACGCGGAAGCGTTGTGTTGCGTTTTGTGGAGATTTGCCTGCAGGTTTGAACAACCATGGCGTTGTCTTTGCTGCTCATGAGAGGACTTCTGGTTTGTACCCCCCTGCTGCTAGTCATGCTCCCAGGTCAACGAAGTGGTGAACAGTGTCTAGCTTCTGTCCATGGACAAGAACATCAGTTTGGATGACGATGATGTCAAATTGAACATTGGGAAAAGAGAAGGTGGGAGAAGGATCCTTTGGAACTAAAAGACGAGGCACACGTTTGGAAGTGAGTTCTCTGACAGTGACGTCGCCTTGTGAGGCATAGTGTAAAGTCTATTTGAAGTGTGTCAGAAGACAACACCATTGATGAAGAACTAAGCTGGAAACATCTGCCCCGGGTTTGATTTTCTTAAGACCCTCCTCTATGTCTTTTTTCCAGAGAACAGATGACAGTGTCTGTCTGGGAACCTTTTTTTCTTTACAGCCAACACAAACTCAGAATCTGAACATTCGTTTGCATCTCTCATTGAAAGATAATGCGTATTTGTCATTGCAGGCAAACTGAAGAGCAAGGACACATTTTATGTGGAAAAAAAGATGCGTTTAATGCACGGGTATTGTGACTGTTGTTGTTATAAACACATTATACAACGAGCACCTGCAGTCAAGTAATCAGAGCTCTGCATGCATGCGGAGCTGACAGTTGTGAGTTTGAAGCAGTGGTGAGGTGGGATGTTCGTGTTGAACCAGTGGTGAGGTGGGATGTTCGTGTTGAAGCAGTGGTGAGGTGGGATGTTCATGCTGAAGCAGTGGTGAGGTGGGATGTTCATGCTGAAGCAGTGGTGAGGTGGGATTTCATGTTGAGCCAGTGGTGAGGTGGGATGTTCATGTTGAGCCAGTGGTGAGGTGGGATGTTCACGTCCTCTTCGTCTGCCCAGCCGTATACCGGAACTTGATTCGAGTCAGGGCAGGTAAAAGGCGGCGGAAGGAGAAAGGATGTTCCTGCCTTCCATCAGGTCCTACCGCTGTCACAGGGACTCGCTGACAGTTCCCTGCCCCTGATACCATTAGCCCATGGGACTTCAACTCTTCTGTGCAACCTTTAATTAAAAAAAAACATGTATCCCCACGACATAATAGCAGCATTATAACCATGACCTAGTGTCCATAGACAATTCTGACACAAATTTATAAAACATGCATATTCATTACTAAGAATTCAAAGCAGCTTGATTATAATGACCACGATGCCGTTAAGACTAGCAGAACGACCAGAATTGTAATAGCAGAGGCATGATCAACTGCGCGGATAAATAATCACACGCGCTCACCCGCGCGCGCAGAGAGAGAGAGAGAGAGAGGAGAGAGAGAGAGAGAGAACTAACGTTAATCCAAGGTGTTTTTGCATTTGTCACTGAAGATAACAACGGTATTTGCTGAAGGGAACTCACACAGGTCATGCTTCCTGGCGATGTGGCGAAGAATGGCGTTACTCTGAGTGATTTTTATATCGCCATCAATGTAGTATGGCAGCTGAAATCAGCACGCGAACATATCGTTTAGCATCCGCTCTGCTTAACTATAACAAGCCATTGTTTAACATAAAATTGATATAAGAAATTTTCAGTTGGATTATCCGATTCACACAGTTGCTTTCATGTGAAAGCGCCAACTGAATGACGTTTTATTACATGCCTACCAGTTCGTTTTGTATTTGAACGATCTAAACATGTGTAGCAGATCTTAAATAAATGTCAGCGAACCGCCCAGAGAAACGTGGACAAACGAGTCACAAGACAAAACACAACGCGTTTCGACCTCTTAGTCTTCTTCAGGTGCAACAAAAATTAAACAAATAACGAAAATGCACTTAGCTTTGATCGCTTCTGTGTTCAGCGCAAGGAAGAAGTGCATTTTCGTTATTTGTTTAATTTTTGTTGCATCTGAAGAAGACCTAAGAGGTCGAAACGCGTTGTGTTTTGTCTTGTGACTCGTTTGTCCACGTTTCTCTGGGTGGTTCGCTGACATTTATTTAAGATTTGTTTAGATTTCCGCCTGCAGTCGTTTCACTTTGCAACTACATGTGTAGCAGAATGAAACTTTATATATATATATATATATATATATATATATATATATATATATATATATATATATATATATACAATGAAACAATAAATTCCAAGGATAAGTACCGAGCACCGTTCCAGCAACTCACAGAGCAGCTAGGTGTTGCAATGATTGCAAGAAATATTGAATTATAAACAAAGCTTGCTCTTATGTCTCAGATTGTAGAAATAGGGGGGTGGTAAGCCTTCATATCTGCAGTGGTAGATGATTCTGCCTAACTGACAGTATGTGCTTGAGTGGGTGAATGGGTACTTATCCTTGGAATTTATTGTTTCATTGTAATTTAGTCCCTTGCGGATTCATTCCAAGAACTGGCCCTCAGCACTTGTGTCTTAAGAGGTTATCTTTTTATATTTTCTACTTTTCACAAGAAAATGTAGCTTGTTTTGCTCTTTCATGATTTTCTTTTGCTTCTTAGGTGGCACCTTTAGTTAGTTTTTTGAAAACTCAACAAACATACTATGGTATTGCACATCAGCCTTTTTCTGGTATAGCATTCTTCTTAAAACCGAAAAGGCAGAGGAGTCAAATTACCACTTTCCGCGCTCACTGAGAGAGAAACAATCAGGTTTCGAAATACCGTTATCTGACCCGGAGTTATATGTTAGTGAGCTCTCTCCCCATTGGAGATGTTTCCTTCTTTGGAGACTATAAGCTTGCTGAAGGTTCATTTTGAGAAGCATTTATTTATTCCCCATTCGCTCACTCGCACATACTGTCAGTTAGGCAGAATCATCTACCACTGCAGATAGGAAGGCTTACCACCCCCCTATTTCTACAATCTGAGACATAAGAGCAAGCTTTGTTTATAATTCAATATATATATATATGCCTACTCTCTTTTGTTGTTGTTGGAACATTACAGACACAGTTCAGTGTGTAAAGAATATAATTTTTTTTTTTAATATATCTGCTTGCTGCCCACCCCCTTTTCCCCCCAATTTTTTTTTTTTTTAATCTTTTTCATGTTAGCATCGTTCATATGAGACTACGACTGATTGTTCAACCATAGCTGCGAAAGAAGCTTATTGTCTGTGGTGGGAATAGTGTTGTTTGTGGAGGCTGCATTCCGTGTGATGCGGAGAGTGACGGGGAAGGAGGGAGGAAAGACGATTAGGGTTTTCAGAACAAGTTGTGTCGTGGCTGACCATCCTCTGTGGTGCGGTGGTAAGTAACTGTGATTCCCTGCGGGAAAGTCGTGGGTTCGACTCCCATCCGTGCCACTGATTTATGCGATTTGTCGGCCCCGATGT
The DNA here is from genome assembly GCA_016801955.1 of Conus betulinus. Taxonomy (NCBI): domain Eukaryota; kingdom Metazoa; phylum Mollusca; class Gastropoda; order Neogastropoda; family Conidae; genus Conus; species Conus betulinus. Next base: position 150,059 of record JADBJO010002853.1, read on the forward strand.
CGGCTTCTCCCCAGAATGGAGTTTGCAATAGGCTCAGTAGGAACATCTGGAACCACACAGTCGAGTTTCATCCATTCAGTGGATGCGTTCCTAAGTGTGTTGTTCAAATTTCTTAACCAGCCCAGCAGGCGTCTGTATGCCTTGGGCCTGGGACAAGTCATGAACGTCAGCGTAGAGTACAGGTCTGTCATGCAGTGTCTAACCAGAATGGACTTCCCTAGGGCCATCCTCATCATCATCCTCTCCTCATTAAGCAGCCTAAAAGAAATTTCAGAGTCTGTGACCCTTCATGCCCTGCTCTCATGGTGATCTCAGTTTCGAACTTCTCTCCACGTTTGTACTGTTGATGAGTCCATGTCAAGATCGCCTGTATCGGCAAGTTCATGGGAATTTACTGTCACTGGACGGACGTGGTGGCACCTTCCGGAAGGGTACGCTCACTCAAGCTTGCTCTACGACGAAGTAATCATTGTTGTCAATATAGGGTTCAGTAGGTGGTGTCCTGCGTATGCTAGACCAGAACAAGCTCCACTGAACACCGCTTCGGTGGAAGAGCAGTGTCTCCTCTGGTAGGCTGCCTCATGGCGACGTGACATTGGCTGCTCCGTGTGGATTGCCAGTGCCGGGACAGCGGCGGGACATGCGGGGTCAAGGCTGTACACTGGGAACCGGAATGAGCGGTGTGGCTGCAATGCCACTGGAATGTCTCAGAAGATGATACACAGGAGAAAAAGTGTCCGTGCTTTCTGGAGATTCTGCACTAGTAACTGCCTCTTTCCGTCACTGCCTTTCCCTTTTTTTTTTTTCTTCCCCTCTTTTTTCTTTTCTTTTGTTTTCTTTTTCAAAATCTTTCTTTGTACATCTTTCCCTCTTTGTGGCTCATTGTCCTGTCTTTGTGTTAGAAATTCTCAAAACATTGAGTTTCAGCTGTCACGCAGTAACATTTCAGCCTTTTTCTTTCTGTCTTCTTTTTTTTTTTGTTTTTTGTTTTTTTTTTTTTTTTTTTTTGTTTTTGAAATTATTAACAACAAAAAATCTGGAATCAAGGTAGTGACACTATGCACAGTGTCCAGAGTGGTCCCTGTAGCGGTCCATTTCACTCTCTTTGCACATCTCTCACTGTCCAGAGTGGTCCCTGTAGCTGTAGCCGTCCATTTCATTCTCTTTGCACATCTTTCCTCTGTTATTGTGTTTTTACATGCAAATGTTCGTCGTCGTTTCCAGCGGAATGACTGGCGCTCCCAGTATGGCCAATAGCCTCATCCGCCTGAAGGACGTCAGTAGCCCACCATGTCACTGATGTGTGTATGTAAAGAACATCATTGTCGTCGTTGTTGTCCTTTCAGGGTGGGATTTTTTTTTTTCCCTTTACGCATTGACAGGTCTGAAAAGGCTGTCAACTATGATCATGAAATTAAAGCTGTGAGCTATGACAATGAAACTAAAGTAAAAATCTGGGGAGTATAACTTTCCTCCCCCCCCCCCCCCCCCCTTCCCCACCCCGCCTTCTCTCCTCTTCCCCATTTGGTCTCTTTCACCTTCTTTTTGCTCGTGTGGGACTTTTACGGTTTTTCATATCATGCTATTACCTCCCCCCTGCAATATCATTCCTTTTTCTTCTTTTTATAGAGAATATCCATTGTTACTCGTTTTCAACACAGACACCAAACTCACATCTTGCAGAATGACTTCAATAAGTTCAGGTGCACCTGCCAATGATTAACTAATAAATCGATCTTGTGGCCTTCGTCATTTTTTTTTTTTTTTTTTACTTCAGTGCCTTTGGAGGTGGAGCATTTCTCTGGCCCACTCTGTAACATTAGTGATAATAAATTTATTTCCTTTCCCTTTCTGTCTAATCTTCTTTGATGTCATTTTTTTTTTCACGCCGCTACTAATTTGAGCTGACCCGTACACACAAATCCACACCGAGTTTTGTTCTCTTGCTGTCCCAGCATCAGCACAGTCCGGCAGGAGCCATCAAATCTCTCAAAGCCTTCAAGAGGCACCCCACCAGAGGAGACGCTGCACTATTAAGGAAATCCTTTTAGGTCATGTCCAGTGCTGTCTGGTCTGGCCCACCCATAAGCATGACACGTTTTTTTTTTTTTTTGTTTTTTTTTTTAATTTTTTTTTTTCATGCAGTGTTTGTTTTGTAGGAAGTTGAAGCTGAAAGTTAAAGGTGATGTAAACAGGCTATACTTCACTTCTACGCCCCTTTGTATCATTCCTGGCCCACGCCCTGACCCAAAGCGTGTGGCACTGGTCACTACACGTACGTTGGGGAACTCCAATCCAAGGGTATCCTTCACATCGTCCCAGGCTTTGCGACTGAATTCTGGACCTGAAAAAAAACACACACACACACACACACACACACACACACACAGACAGAGAGAGAGAGAGAGATAGAGACAGAGAGAGAGGGACAGAGAGAGAGAGACAGAGAGATAGAGAGAGAGAGAGAGAGAGAGAGAGAGAGCGCTCTCGCGTGCGTGCTCACATGTTCACGCAATAATCAATTACAAATGAAAAGTCTTCGACAGAGAACATACTAACACACACAATTACACTTGCACACTGACAATCTCTCTCTCTCTCTCTCTCTCTCTCTCACACACACACACACACACGCATGCACGCACGCACGCACACACACACACACGTGGCGACTATGATTCGGCTAATTAATGTCACCGGGTCCGAAAAATTAGTTCCATTACAGACTTTAGCTTTCAAGACAGCCGTGTGTGCGTGCGTACAGGCGCGCGCGCGCGCGCGCGTGTGTGTGTATGTGATACAAAGGAAAACATTTTTTTTAAGTGGGCCTACAACAAGGTTTGTTACAACAGACGTTCGTACAACCGGCTTCCAGTGCGGCATAGACCTACACTGTCAAAATGCATAGGTCAGGTCAGGTTTTTTGTTTTCCTAGTGTGGACTGAAGGAAAATTATTTTCTGCCCCCTCCCCCCCGAGTGATTTTTTTTCCCTCAAGTTTTCGTCTGAGTGTTTTGCGTATGTTGTTGTGGAATGTGGAAAGATAGGTCCCTGAATTGCTTGTATTCGTACGCCAGTCATTCAGTGCGGATGTTTGGCGGTAAACGAGGGGCAAGCAGACGACAGAACGGAGGAAGAGTAAGTCGTGTGTTCGTGCAAAATTTTTGCTATTATACCAATTTTAGAATCATGTGGCATGCATGCTTCAAGGAATGCTGCGCAAAAATGAATGCATGTTGTCACTCTCGCGTGTGCTGTTCATACGTCGCATTCAATCTTGATTGTAACGTACCATTAGGCCTTTTGTTCAGATCTAGACCAGCGGTGTGGGTTTTTTTTTTTTTTTTTTTTTTTTTTTTTTTTTGTGGCATGCGAATACTCAATAGTGCAGGTTCCTGCATTATTCTGATAAGGGGCAGGCTCAAGTGTGGAGGGCGAAGGCATGGGGATAGGTGTGGGAGGCGAAGACAAAAACGAAGCGTTTTGATTGATGCATTCTTTATGTAATACGGGTATATTTTTTGCATCATTTAGAGGAGAGTTGGGAATGTTGCCCAATACTTAAAACATATGTCAGTTTCAAAAGCGCCAGTGATTCAATAAATCCGGAACGCAGTTTGAATTAAGCAGAACTGTTTACTCCTACTACTAATACGACCAGAAGCACAAACCAGAACAACTTTCTGAGAATATGGCATATTTCCAGCAATGCCTTTAATAAGCAGAACTGTTCACTTCTACTACTAATACGACAAGACGCACAAATCAGAACAACTGTCTGAGAATATGGCCTGTATCCAGCAATGCCCATTATGAACATTTGGCCCCATACTCGGGATAAGTCCAGTCATCTGGGGTAAATCGCCCAAAGGTTAGCAGACCCTGAGTCGCTGCACGCTGTGTTCTCATTGACGGCTTCGTGGGACCACTAGCCAATGACGATGCGCACAGTCCATGCTTCTCCTATTTTGCAGATCGCAAAGTTCTCTCCACAGAGAAGGCAGGCAGATTGCGAGTTGAAGATGTTTGCAGGGGGAAATCAGCAAAAAGGGGGGGGGGGAAGAAATTTTCTGCTTCGTTAGAAGCATAGATTTACAATTCTTTTTCTCTTCTTGGCTCGTATTCGGCTGCCAGCACCCCATCCTCCTCTCCTTCTCCCCACCTCTCCCACTTTCTCTTCTTTATCAAAGCTTACGTTGACTCTTGAGCGGAGGATATAACTTTTGTGGTCCATGTTCCATATTCTGTGCAATTTGAAGTTTTCAGACTGCGGAATTTTTCAGCCCGTGGTTTGTTGAATCCACCTGCTGGCGAGAAGCTAGCAGGGTCAGGGCATCGAATTCAGATGGATCGGTTACTTTTAACTAGATTTCACAAAGCCAGTTTGTGTTGTGCAAGTGTTCGAGTTCTGCTGGTGTTAAGTGATGGTCAGGGTACCTCAGATGTTCAGCTAGGTCGAAATATGATAAGCGGATGTTCCTTATTTTTTCATCCAAACAGTATTGATGCCGTAGTTTTTAGTGTCTGGCACAGAACTTTCTCGATCCAGTTCTGTCCTGAAGCAACCGAGAACGACCGTTTCTGGTGTAGACACCTTCCCTGTGGCGATGTCGAGTTCTTCGGTCGATCTGATGTTTCTGTGACACTGTCGAGTGAGTAGCCGACAGCATTTTCTTACAGTATAGCCTTGGAACATACGATCCGTAGTTCCCCCCGACCCCCCACCCCCACCTCCTCGCGCCATCCATCCGCTACCCCTCCCCATTTTACTGAGGTAAGTTCGAGGCATTCTTTTACTCTGGAAATGGACTATAGGCTACAAGTGAATGAATTTTAGACATCAACATAAACGATTTATATCAACAGGTTCGCCTTGCCAGACCTGTAGGGGCAAGATGCTTATCATCAAAATCCTCTCGGGGTAAGACGCCCACATGGGCGCT
>JADBJO010002853.1:160000-175000 GCA_016801955.1 Conus betulinus
GAAGAGGCATGGTGGATGAGCCTTGATGTTTGACGGCCTCGTTGACAGGAGTGGACAAACGGTTGTCGGTGTTGGAGGAAGCAGAAACTGATGGCCCATGACGAGACTTCAAGTTAATCGCCCTTCATTTTGTAGCGTCATTAACTTTTGTTGCGTCACGATTTGATCTGCTATGTTTGCTGTTTCTGTGATACGGGCCTGCTGGTTTGTTCTGTGTGTGTGTGTGTGTGTGTGTGTGTGTGTGTGTGTGTGTGTGTGTGTGTGTGTGTGTGTGTGTGCGCGCGCGCGCCAGCGCGCGCGCGCAGACGAGCAGTTGAATGTTTCTTTACTAAAAGCAGAGATACTGTCATAGACCAGATCTCAGTTAAGTGATGTTAGACAAAAGAAAAAAAAGGAAAGGGGGGAGTGAGGATAAATTGGAAAGGGGTTAGAGACAGATTCAATTTTTCACATGACCACAGTCATTTTTTCACATGAACACACTCACTTTTCACATGACCACAGTCCAGTTTTTCACATGATCACAGTCCAATTTTTCATATGACCACAGTCCCAATTTTTTCATATGACAGCAGTCAATTTTTCAAGCTTTGTTCTGGTAAATTCGATACCAACAGTGCAATCCCTTCAGTATTGCGAATCGAATTCAGATCTTTTTTGTTTTAACGGAAATTTGTCATGTAAGTGATATCCTTGTTTTGTAACGGAACTGACTTGGCTTTCTTTTGGATCCCTTCACACTGAGGAATCTTGGGTTATGAACTCAGACTTGTGTGCGAAAAAAAAAACGATGCTAGAGATGAAATCTGTGCACAACTTTCTATAGCCTTCACTTTACACAGAGAGTCATCAAATGTTAAGACACGTGGCTTGGGACCGTTTCACAAATAACCAGAACAACACGAGTTCTGACGTTAAACACACAAAATAGTCAACTTTTCAGTACTTACTGTGTCAAAGGAGTTCAGCAACTACGATTTCGTGATATCGGAGGGTGTTTTGAGAGTGCCGGAATATAGTTTTCTCATACTAAAAATGAAAATTGTAAATGAGCTGATTCTCAACAAAACTTTCCCAGCCTCTCTGCTTCCTTGTCACCTTTATCATCAAAGAACATCGAACAATGAAATGGTACACAGCAAAAAATAGCGATGTCTCAACCTGATAAAGAAAGAGATGCATGAATTAAATGTGTGATTTCAATGATCATTTCAAGTCTTGCCAGGGCAGAGACTGATTTACGACCAGATTATGACCTATCTCCTTTCTTCTTCTTTCTTCTTCTTCCTCAGCTTTTTTTTTTTTTTTTTAAGTCAGAAAATGATCTTCAAGTTGGGAGGAGGGGGGCTCTTAAACATGTGGGTTTCACACGTGATAGTTCTCATTCGCACGACACATCAAAATCGGTCATAAGCCTAGTCCACACGCAGAATAATCGGCGTACAACCTTGCCGAATGAAAGTGCTTGGCAAGAAGTCGGCACGTAAACCGCTCGTGAGGGATGGGATCAGTACACGAATATCATACGAGTGTCGTGGAGTCGTCTTGAAGGTCGCTTGTGTCGATGGGATCATCGCTCGTGATGAAGGTCGTGTGACACTGACAGCTTGGAGAAATTCCGTGGTCTCATTCCAATCTTATTCCGAGTTCAAAGTGGACTTGTTTGTGACTGCTATGCACTTGTAGTCCTTGTAGTCGTGGAAGACCAGGCTACGGGATAACCCGATCGGAATGTCATGACAGGCTGGACCGATCGGTGAAGCTGGCGCCACAGGAGTGATTGAGGTATCAGTTTACAGCCTCTGGTAGCCTAACTTAAAAGTCTATGCTGCAAGAGTTCACTGAGATGAAATTTCCTCGTTTGGGAAGATCAGTGTTTGATCTATATGTTATAATTATTGTGTGGCAGAGAGGCTCAGCGAATGTGCTTTCCTGGTCCCCCCCCCCCCCCCCCCCCCCCCCCCCCGCTGTGTGTGTGTGTGTGTGTGTGTGTGTGTGTGTGTGTGAGAGAGAGAGAGAGAGAGAGCATGAGTGAGGTGTGAGCTTCGCTGTATGTTGTGATTCGTCGAGCGATGTTAATCACTTTAATTTCATCCCGTGGGGCTTCTTCAGCGGGCGTTTTGGTGCACTGTCAGACACTTCTTGTGCGCATATGATTATGTTGTTTTAGATCCTGTTAAAGACATACAAGATATAAATGACAGTGGACGGAAATTGCACTTCAGCTTGGTCGTTGATGATTTCATGAGAGCTGACAGTGTCACATGCTTTTGTCGGTCACTGCATCACGTGCTGATTCCAAGACAGCTTCGCTATAAGATGATACCCCATGAATTTCTTTGTAAGCCTTCTACTGAAGATAATACCCCATGAATTTCTTTAGAACTTCTGCTGAAGATAATACCCCATGAATTTCTTTAGAACTTCTGCTGATGATTATACCCCATGAATTTCCTTAGAACTTCTGCTTGAGATAATACCCCATGAATTTCTTTAGAAGTTCTGCTGAAGATAATACCCCACGAATTTCTTTAGACCTTCTACTGAAGATAATACCCCATGAATTCCTGTAGACTTTTCTGCTGACGATAATACCCCATGAATTTCTTTAGGCCTTCTACTGAAGATAATACCCCATGAATTTCTTTAGAACTTCTGCTGATGATTATACCCCATGAATTTCTTTAGAACTTCTGCTGAAGATAATACCCCATGATTTCTTTAGGAGTTTCTGCTGAAGATAATACCCCACGAATTTCTTTAGGAGTTCTGCTGAAGATAATACCCCATGAATTTCTTTAAGCCTTCTACTGAAGATAATACCCCATGAATTTCTCTAGGTCTTCTACTGAAGGTAATACCCCATGGATTTCTTTAGGTATTCTACTGAAGATAATACCCCATGAATTTCTTTAGGCCTTCTACTGAAGGACAGTGTTAAAAGCGACAACAACAAAAAGGTTAGAGATCCCACAGTCTGATGACCTTGGCGGCTGTGAACTGTCAAATGTTAACCGTGTCTAGAACACGGCGAGATGGAAGGGGGAGCTCATCCCTCTCTTTCCGCCGCCCTTTAACCTGCTCTGAACTGAATCAGGTCCCCATTTAATGCTGGATCGACAGACAGGGTTTCCAAACCGATTAAAAAAAAAGAGAAAAAAATCTGACCGCACTCATCAGTGTGAGGGTCCGAACTGAAGACCGTCAGCCCAGCGTGCAAACGTTCTACCGTTTGGTGACGACCCAGTTGAAAGAGGGGAAGGAAAGAAATCTGCGAAGACAATCTGATGAATTAACACACCGAGTGCTTTCCATTAGTCGTGTCGACATCGGTCTATGGTTGAGATGTGAGGCGGAAGGGAGAAGGGAGAGAGGGGGGAGGGGGGGGGGGAGCAAGATGAGGAAACTTTTTTCAAGTCTTTTCCGAGATACCAACAGCCCAGTTTCTGTTGTTTCAGTTGTACATAGAAAAAAATTCGGATATCTGACGTCAGTGTGTGAGCATGTGCGTGCGTGCTCGCGCGCGCGCGCACGCGCGCGCGCGCGCGTGTGTGTGTAATCGGATATGTCTGACGTCTGTGCGTGCGAGTTTGTGTGCATGCAAGTGCGTGCGCGCGCGCGCGTATGTGTGTGTGTGTGTGTGTGTGTGTGTGTGTGTGTGTGTGTGTGTGTGTGTGTGTTTCCCCTGTCCTACGTTTTCGTTCAGAGAATGAGCTTTACACCAAGACATGTAAGGAGGCTGGAACTGCAGACGGACAGAACGAGCGAGCATTGATTGGCCGGGGGGTCTATAGTTCAATTCCAGCACGACTCGCTTGGTGCAGATGTTGGGCGGTTTAAAACGCTGGCAGACGGTCCAGCAGAGGCGAAGGCGTGAGGATTTAGGGGCTGGGTAAGAAGCGGGAAGGGGGGGGGGGGGGGGGGGGGGGGGGGGGGGGGAGAAGAGAAGCGAGAGATTGGGGTCAGGCGGACGTGTTTTGGGTCCTTTGCTATCACTTTCTACTTTCCCTTTTTTTTCCCAACCTAGTTTTGACTTTTCACGCGATTTCTAAGTTTTCCCTGCTATTTCTTTTTTTTTTTTTTTTTTTTTTTTTTTTTTTTAAACCGTTTTTACTACTTTTTCCGCACCTGTTCTGACACCTTTTCCGTAAGCCTACTCTTTCTGTCGATGTACTCTTTCCCACTTTTTTACTGTCCCTCCTTCCCCCTCCCCCTTTACCCCCCGTCCTTCGTATTTTTCCAGTTTTTCCTCCATGTTTTTCTGCCATTTCCTAGTTGTCCCCACCCTTTGCTCTTATCGCTGTCCATTTCTACGGGTTTTTTTTTTTTTTTTCACTCTATGATTATCTTTCCTACCTTTACCCCATCTTTACCTGTGGCCACTGCCCCGCTCCACCTGTCTCACATTTTGTCTCAGTACTCTCAGTACTTACAGAACAGGGAGTACTTTACAATGGGAACGAAGAAATGGCGTGTGTGTGTCTGTGTGTGTGCGCGCGCGTCTTTCTGTCTGTCCGTCCGTGATCAAAATGTGTTCCACTCGCTCCAGGCAAAACTACCTGGCCGATCTTTCTGAAAATTTTTCTTCTTTATGGAATATCCCAGAAAGTACTTGGCCGATCTTTCTGAGTTTGTAGATATGCTCATTATGGGTCACAGATGAGGCCGATGTTTACCAGAATAGCCGTTACTAACGGCTACAACGGGCCAAAACGGATTTTCCTCTTTATGGAACATCTCACGCGTGTTCAAGATAAACTGGAAGCATCGCTTTGCGTCTTGTTTTCTTTATATCCTTTCTTTTTTTTTTTTTCTACTCTATCCTTATGTCCTTATTCTTTTCCCACTTAAAAAATTTTCTTTCCTGCCTTTTTGTAAGGGTTTTGCTATTTTTTTTTTTTTTTTTTTAATGTTTTTTTACTTTTTTTTTCCAACCTTTTCCACGTTGTCCGACTTTGTCGTACGTTTCCCAGTCACTTCGTACCGTTTTTTACTCTTTCCTGCTCATTCCTTTCCATTTTTTTGTTACCTCTGCCTTTCTGCTCTCTCTCTCTCTCTCTCTCTCTCTCTCTCTCTCTCTCTCTCTCTCTCTCTCTCTCTCTCCTTTCCTGCTTTTTCCTGTAATGAGTTTTTCTCATTTTTTCTAATTTCTCAAATCCTTTCATACTTTTCTCCTCGCTCTTTAAAATTAAGATCTCACCATTTCTCTTTGTTGTGTTGCTTATAACTTTGTCGTGCTTTACCGTTTCCTCCTGCTTGTCAATATCATTCAGACATTATTGTCATGTGTGTGAGGGGTGGAGGTAAGGGATGGAGGGGGGGGGGAGGAAATGTGCCGTTTGTAGTCTTAGCGTGTATTCATTTAATTTTGCTGCACGTGTTTATGTTTTTTTTTTCAAATGACATTGTATAATGTTTTGATGTACATAGATGCGCGATAAAGTAAACACTTCATGCTTCTATCATTATCATAGGTGCTTCTTTAATGCAGCGGTGTAATGGAATAAAAAAAAAAAGTTCGTATGTATTATCTTTTCTTCAAATGAACTAGAAGAGGACACCAATTTTCAAGCAAGAATGAGTGTGAAAAACGACAACGATCTGGCATCCAGGGTAATTGTGGCAGACGAACCTAATCTTTCAGTCGGAGTAAATGTGGCAGACGACACCAATCTTCCAGCCAGAGTTAATGTGGTAGACAACACCAATCTTCAACACAGAATATACGTAGAAGGCGACACCAATCTTCCAGCCAAAGTAAATGTGGAAGACGACACTGATCTTTCAGTCAGCGTAAATATGGAAGACGACACTGATCTTCCAGTCAGAGAGTATATGTGGAAGACGACACTGATCTTTGAGTCAGAGTTAACGTGGAAGACGACACTGATCTTTTAGTCAGCGTAAACGTGGAAGACGACACTGATCTTCTGTCAGCGTAAATGTGTAAACGACACTGATCTTTCTGTCAGCGTAAATGTGGAAGACGACGCTGATCTTTGAGTCGGAGTAAACGTGGAAGAGAACACTGATCTTTCAGTCAGAGTAAACGTGGACGATATTGATCTTTCTGTTACAGTAAAATGTGGACAACATTGATCTTTCTGTCAAGAGTAAATGTGGAAGACGATATTGATATTTCAGTCAGAGTAAATGTGGACAACACTTATCATTCAGTTAGAGTAAATGTGGAAGACGATATTGATCTTTCAGTCGAGAGTAAATGTGGAAGACACACACCAATCTTCCGGACTAAATGTGGGAGATGATGCCGACCTTCCATCCAGATTAGATATAGACACCCATCATCTAGGTTGTATGAATGTGAAACACGACACAAATATTCAGCCAGGGTAAATGTAAAAGACGACATCGATCCTCTTGCCAGGGTACATGTGATGGAGTACGACACTAGCCTTCCAGTTAGAGTAATTGTGGAAGACAGCATCGAGTTTTGAGCCAGGCTATATGTGGAAGACAATATCTATTGTCGATCCAGACTTTATGTGGAAAATTACATCCTGTAAATATTTTCAGTAGATGTGATAGACACAGAGGGAGGAGTAAGCATGTTAAGCGACACAAATCTCTCGGTCAAAATGCACGTGGAAGACGACACCAGTCTTCTAGCGAGAGTACGAGGACGACACCAGTCTTCTTGTAGAAAGCAAAGCTCAAGATGACACCAGTGAACCCGCCACGCGTCACGGTAAACCTGTAAAATGACGCCAGTCCCTCTAGCCACGGTAAAGGTGGGAGAGGACACCATGTGTTAAAAGACGACGACACCACTCTTCCAACCAGAGGAAAAGGCGGATGAAGTAAACATTCTCGAGGATACCATTCTTCCAACCAGGGTGAATGTGGAAGGCGACACGAATCCTCAAACCAGAGCAAACGTGAAAGACAACACCGATGATCTTTTGGCATGATTCAACGTTGAAAACGACACAAGTCTTCAGCTGGGGTAAACTTAGAAGGCTGCACCAACCTTCCAGCTGCAGTACATGTAGGAGACGACACCAGTCTTCCAACCGCCAGAGTTAACATGGAGGACGACACCAGACTTCCAGCCACCAGAGTTAATATGGAAGGCGACACTATCTTCCAACCGCCAGAGCTAATATGGAAGAAGACACCAGTCTTCCAGCCACAGTGAATCAGGATGACGACGCCAGTCTTGGAGCCAATGGAAATGTCGCAATGACTCCGATCTTCCAACCATCAGGGTAAATGTGCAATATGATGCCAGTTTTCCAACCACCAGGGTAAATGTGAAATACGATGCCAATTTTCCAACCATCAGGGTAAATGTGAAATACGATGCCAATCTTCCAACCACCAGGGTAAATGTGGAATACGACGCCAATCTTCCAACCACTAGGGTAAATGTGGAATACGATGCAAGTCTTCCAACCACCAGGGTAAATGTGAAATACGATGCCAGTCTTCCAACCACCAGGGTAAATGTGGAATACGATGCCAATCTTCCAACCACTAGGGTAAATGTGGAATACGATGCCAGTCTTTCAACCACCAGGGTAAATGTGGAATACGATGCCAGTCTTCCAACCATCAGGGTAAATGTGGAATTGATGGCAATCTTCCAACCACCAGGGTAAATGTGGAATACGATACCAGTCTTCCAATCACCAGGTAAATGTGGAATACGATGTCAGTCTTCCAACTACCAGGGTAAATGTCGCACATGACTCCGATCTTCCCAACCACCAGGATAGATGTGGAATTGATGCCAATCTTCCAACCACCAGGGTAAATGTGGAATTGATGCCCATCTTCCAACCACCAGGGTAAATGTGGAATTGATGCCAATTTTCCAACCACCAGGGTAAATGTGGAATTGATGGCAATCTTCCAACCACTAGGGTAAATATGGAATACGACGCCAGTCTTCCAACCACCAGGGTAAATGTGGAATACGATGTCAGTCTTCCAACCACCATGGTAAATGTGAAATTGATGAAAATCTTCCAACCACCAGGGTAAATGTGGAATTGATGGCAATCTTCCAACCACTAGGGTAAATATGGAATACGATGCCAGTCTTCCAACCACCAGGGTAAATGTGGAATACGATGTCAGTCTTCCAACCACCAGGGTAAATGTGCAATACTATGCCAGTCGTCCAACCACCAGGGTAAATGTGAATACGATGCCAGTCTTCCAACCACCAGGGTAAATGTGGAATACGATGTCAGTCTTCTAACTAGAGTAAATGTGAAAGACGACATCAATTTTTCAGTCAGAGTAAATGAAACAGACGACACATGTCTCCCTGCCTAAGTAATTGCGGAAGACATTATAACTCTTTGAGCCACATTAACTTTGGAAGATGACACCGATCTTCCAGCCACTTTAAATGTGAAAGAAGACACCAACATCTAATCCTGCTTAAATGTGGAAGGCGACAGTAATATTCTAGCCAGTTTAAGTGTGGTGAGAACACCATTTTTTTTTCTGCCCGCATACATGTGGAAAGCAACATTAATCATCCAGACAGAGTAACTTGTGAAGACAGCACCACTCTTCCAGCCAGATTAAATGTGAAAGACGACATCAGTCTTCCAACTACTCAAACTTCCAACCAGACTGAATGTGGAAAACGACGCCAATCTTCCAGTCTACTCAAGTGTGGAAGAGAACACCAGTCTTCCAGCTAGAAAAAATGTAGAACACGACTCCAATCTTCCAGCCAGAGTAGATATGGAAGACAGCATCAGTCTTCCAGCCTAAGTAAATGTGGAATACGACACCAATCTTCCAGACAAGGCAAATACAACGCCAATCTTCCACCCAAAGTAAATAAGACAACAACAAAAAAAAATTCCAGCCAGAGTAATTACACCAGTCAACCCGCCAAAGTAGATATGACACCAATCTTGCAGCAAAAACAATACGACACCAACCAACCAGCCAAAGTAAAAAACACCAATCATTCCAGCCAATTTTAAATATGATACAACAATCTTCTAGCCAAAGTAAATACGACACAATCTTCCAGCCAAGTAAATACGACATCAATCAACCAACCAAGGTAAATACAACACCAATCTTCCAGCCAAAGTAAATACAACACCAATCTTCCAGCCAAAGTAATTACAACACCAATTTTCCAGCCAAAGTAAATACGACACCAATCTTCCAGCCAAAGTAAATACAACACCAATCTTTCAGCCAAAGTAAATACGACTCCAATCAACCAGCCGACACCAACCAACCAACCAGTGTGACCCAATTCGGATCCTGGTGGCCTGTTCTTGACGTGGCCGATCTGCGCCACCACATGTCTGCAGTGATTATGGCTGGAGTTGGTTGGTTGGTTGGTTTGATTTTAATGTGTGTGAATCTGATCAGGACTGCTGAGCATTCTGTCTCTGTCTTGTAAATCTGTCCCTGGATGTAATCACTTAGGTAAACACAAATGCACATAATCTCTCTTCCCTCTATCTTTCATCCCCCCACCCTCTCTATTTCTCTCTCTGTCTCTCTTTCCCTCTCTCTCTCTCACTCCCCCCCCCCCCCCCTCTCTCTGTCCCTGTCTCTCTTTCCCCGTCGCTGTGTCTCTGTCTCTGTCTCTGTGTCTGTCTCTCTGTGTCTGTCTCTGTCTCTCTCTGTCTGTCTGTCTCTTCTCTTTCTCTCTCTCTCTCTCTCTCTCTCTCTCTCTCTCTCTCTCTCTCTCGCCCTGATATAGCAGCGCTCCTTCGTGGGCTAGGCTATAAACAACATGATTATCCCTCTACTCAGTTTTTCACTTCGCGTCTCTCTCTCTCTCTCTCTCTCTCTCTCTCTCTCTCTCTCTCTCTCTCTCTCTCTCTCTCCTTTTCCCCTTTCCCGTTCTCTCCATCACCCCCACCCCCCTGTGTTTCCTTCAATCTTTGGTTCCGGGTCTGCCTGCCTGCCTGACTGTCTGTCTCTTTCTGTCTGTCTCTTTCTCTCTCTGTCTTTGTCTCTTTCTTTCTCTGCACAGTTGCGCATACATTTATGCTTGCTCTTACGCACACACCGATGCGCTCACGCAGATACAGAAATAACACACACACACACACACACACACACACACACACACACACACACACACACACACACACACACACACACACGCACACACACACACACACACACACACACACACACACACACACACACACACAAGAGAAAGAAAGAACGTCCACTGTGTGGACAATGTTTGGCGAAAATATCAAGCGGAGGAAGGGGCGGAGGAGGCTTGCTTATGTATGTGCGCAGGGGGGATCAGTGTGTGTGTGTGTATGTGTGTGCGTGCGCGCGTGAGTGCGTGCGTGCGTGTGTGTGTGTTTGTATGTGTGCGCGTGTGTGTGTGTGTGTGTGCGCGCGCGCGCGCGCGCGAGAGAGAGAGAGAGAGAGAGAGAGAGAGAGAGAGATTTTTTACGTATCTGTAGACATGCGTGAGTTCGTGTATGCATTTATGTATGTGCATGCGTATATATCCATACCTGTGTGTGTGTGTGTGTGTGTGTGTGCGTGCTGTGTGTACGTGTGTGTGCGAGCTCTTGTACGTGTGCATGAATATCCATGTGCATGCCTTCATGTATGCATGCCTTTATGTGTGTGTGTGTGTGTGTGTGTGTGTGTGTTTGAAAGTACACGTGCGCGCGCTGGTCTGAGCTGAGCGCGCGCACCCAGCCGCGAGTGCGCGCATTCCCCCCTACACCCGTTACTATATCGAGACGGTGAAAGAGAGACAGCCGTGGCTGGATCTGGCGATGTACGGGTATCGATTGGTGGGTGGTGCAGGCCCAAACAAGCCCCGGCCATAAGCGGCATTCAGCAAAACAGGCGGGAACTGAACTGATTCAGCCTGCATACCATCATGTAGCATGGGAAGGGGGGGGGGGGGGGGGGGGGGGGGGGGGGGGAGCTGTCTAATGAAGCTGCATGCATGATCAGCACAGAGCATGGTCCATCAGGACAATGGTGCGCAGGCTGTGTAGCCGACACAACTGTTTGTCACGAGCCGTGCCGCTCACACCGATCCGTCACAGGAGCTTATTACATACACACACACACACACACACACACAGACACACACGCTTCTTGTTCACCCCGGTGAACGTGTCGTGGTGGGTGGGCCAGGGTATTGGTTTCACCCGACATCTTATTGGGTGACCTTTGCCATTGTTCCGAGTGGAGGAGAGCCGAGAGTTTTCTTTCTTTGCCGTGGCAAAACTGCTTGCCTAATGAGCGCTCGTGATTAGAGGTGCAGTTAGGAATCACACCTAGTCTCTGCCCATCACGGTGGTGTGTGTACGTGCTTGTGGGGGAGTTGGCAGAGGCGACGCGCGTCTTTTTTTCGGTATTGTATAGCTTTTAACGAGAGGGTTCAGGGGTGCTTGGAAAGAAGAGGAAGGAGGGGGATGGAAAGGGGATGGGGTGTTCTTTTTTCTGGACTTGATATTGCATGTTTTTTTTTTTTCTCTTTCCTGCCATGTCGATCTTTGTTCTGAGAAGGCGAGTGAGCGAAGAAGACGGAATATTTCACGATGATTTGATCCTTCTGTTAGAATTGAACTTACAACGATGTTCCAGCAACGAGAGAGCGAAATGAAATGATGATTGTGAGCTTCGACTGAGGGAGGGGTTGCGTGACACAAAGAAGTATATCAAGAGAGTGAATTAGGCTGTGGGTGATTGAAAAAGGGAGAAGAAGCCAGAAAGAGGGAGGAGGGGTGTTGGGGAGTGGGGGGGGGGGGGGGGAGGATGGGGAGGGAAGGAGATGATGGCAGGGGAGTCACAGATGCGCCAGACATATTTTCGCGTTTCGTGCCAAAGTGTTGTTTTTGTGTCAGTGTTGGAACTGCGCGTTCCTTTGAAACAAGCAGAAACGACTGGACTTTTTTTTTTTTTCCGGCGCCTCCCTTCACCTGGGGTCATGGAAGGTGTTTTTTTTTCTGTGCCGCTGCTGATGTCAGAGTCTGCGTCTAGTAACTAACTGTGCGCTCGGGGATCGTGTTCAGCGTATTTGAGGGGAGATTCCCATCCACATCACTGGAGTTACTCAGCAGCAGTGCGGCGTTTCTTTTGGCGGGTTGCCTGCTAACCCACCTGATTGTGAGAACTCTCTGTCGACTGCTGGAGCTTGGATTGCGACACATAGAGTCTGGATGTGGCTTTCTTTTTTTTTTTTTTTTTTTCTTTTTTCTTTTTTTTTTTTTTTTGGGGGGGGGAGGGGGTTGAAGGGCCGGGGGGGGGGGGGGGGGGGGGGGGGTGACTGAGCGGTGCGGATGGAATGCCAATGGAGGCACACGTAATATGAGCTACAACAAAACACTGCGGGAGACCTCGTTTGCTGCTTGCTTCCTGCATTATGCTGCTAGCCCCGTTTTAGTTTTTATTAGATATTAATAGGTTCAATGTGTGTGTATGTTTGTGTGTGCGATCGCGTGTGTGTGCGTGCGTGTGCACGCCCACGCATTAATACTTTGTGTGTGCGCGCGCTGGCGTTAATAATTTGTGTGTAACCCAAAATGTGTTCAATGTGTGTGTGTTGTTTGTGTGTGCGATCGCGTGTGTGTGCGTGCGTGTGCACGCCCACGCATTATACTTTGTGTGTGCGCGCGCTGGCGTTAATAATTTGTGTAACCAAAAGAATTCTGACGTCATAGCACAAGTCGTAGGTCTGATTGATTTCGACATTAATCCTTTGGTGCTGTGTCCATTGAAGTAGGTTATAACACCAACAACAACAATAATAATAATAATAATAATAATTTGTTTGCTACGTTATTTTGTTTGCTACGTGCTTCCCGTCTGCAGGACGCTGCCCCCCCCCCCCCCCCCCCCCCCCTTTTTTTTTTTTTTTTTTCAGTATAAAGAACAGTAGTAATTTCATGATTATGGAATGAATGACTTTTCTTGAGAAAAGAATGGTTTTTTTTTCCTTGTGAAAGAGAGTGATTATACACCATCAGGATCATTTTCACACGATGTTCGCGTTCGCGTAGACTGCAATAGAATTCTGTCCTCATATTTGCAAATGAATGGTGTCAGTAAAGTTTTAATCTGTTGGTTACTGTTTGAAAAGAAAAAAAAAAAAAAAGAAAGAAAGAAAAAAGAAAGAGAAGTGAAAAAAAAAAGGAAAATGATGATATACCGTTTGCAACAAGAGAAGTAACATCTGCAAATCAGTGAAGTTAAACTTTTTTGGCAGATATTTTAGTCCTTCCGCCAATCATCGTCTTTCTTCGACCTGCATCACGTGGCGCATGCTCAGACTCGTGCTCATTTGTCACCTGGGTACTTGATAGTGTAATGTCATTGTTTAAAGGAGGACAGTGGTAATCATGTAGCAAAACAGTCATTGATTTCAACGGAAAAGAGTGTATTTCATGTGCATTTCATTTTGTGACCAAATAACTTGATAATCATGTAGCAAAACAGTCATTGATTTCAACAGAAAAGAGTGTATTTCATGCGCATATCATTTCGTGACCAAATAACTTGATAATCATGTAGCTAAACAGTCATTGATTTCAACGGAAAAGAGTGTATTTCATGTGCATAATTAATCATTTTGTGACTCGTACACGAAGAAAATCAAGAAAACAGGCCTTTTGAAACTATGAATGCACCATAAGTTCGGGGTGTTTTGTTGTTGTTGTTGTGTATCCTACTGTAAGCTCACCCCGACAGCAGAAAGTCACCTTTTCCACGAGACGTGCTGTCTGGCTGAGTGCACAAGGGATATCTTCACAACAACGGGAGCTCTTGCTTAAATAGACTGAATGTTTTACGACTGAGGTTGGTTCGATTTAGTTTGTCGGTGTGGGTCTCAGTGGAAACCCAGTTCGTTCATTTATGTTGCTGCTATATATATATATATATATATATATATATATATATATATATATATATATATATATGTGTGTGTGTGTGTGTGTGTGTGTGTGTGTGTGTGTGTGTGTATACACAAGCGCGCGCGTATGCTTGCTCTCGCAGGCCTGCATGAGTGCGTGCTTGCGTGCGTTTTTAAATGTGTGTGTGTGTGTGTGTGTGTGTGTGTGTGTGTGTGTGTGAGAGAGAGAGAGAGAGAGGATGTTGCCACGTTTCAGTCATGCACGCATACCTCACAACGTGCAGATTTACACGCACATTTTGGTTTGTTTGTTCGTTTTAAACGTGTTTTAAACAGACGATGCTCTAGATTGCTCAGAACGGGCGACAACATGAGTTGGCATTGCTACATCGACAACCCAAACGAACGGTGCTACATCTACAACCCAAACGAACGGTGCTTTTGTTTACTTTGTTTTCGTTATGGCCGTTCCTACCCTCTGTCTATTGCACACCAACACAAACGGACACGCGCACATGCCATATTGAGATGGAAAGAATGAAGGTATGATGCATCCTTTTCTGAGCTTATGAGTGTTCTCCAAGATGTAAAAGTGCAAGGTCAGTTAAAAGGCTGTAATCATGTGTGGTCACTTACACGGCTGACTCCGACCGCAAAAGCATAGATCGTAAGAAGGAGTGCACACACGCGCGCGCACATACAAACACGCTTTCCCTCTGACTCGGAGATATACATGATTATGCGCGTACATGCGGGCACTTACAAGTGGAAACGACCTTTAATTTGATGTCGACTTTTTTTTTTTTTTTTTTTTTTTTTTTTTTTTTTATTAAAAGCAAGCTCATTTCTTCGCATCGGTGTTTGGATTCGACGGCAGAGGCGCTCGTGCGATGTGGATATCGTGAGCCTGTGAAAGGACACTTGCTGTATAAAGATTAAATACTACAGAGAGAGAGAGAGAGAGAGGGGGGGGGGGGGGGGGGGGGGTGCGTGGAGGTGAGGGTTGGAGAGGGAAGGAGTGAGTGAAGAAGGGTGTCAGGGGATGGGGTAGATTGGGGTCGGTGAAGAGGGGAGGAATGGAGAGTGGGGTGGTGGTGGAATGATGTAATGAAATCGAGAACTTTTACGGCATTCCCTCATGCCGGATT
>JADBJO010002853.1:185000-187500 GCA_016801955.1 Conus betulinus
CTTCCCTTTCGACCAGATATTGATTATTAAAAAAATTACATTTTGTTCCTCCTCGACCAGATATTCAATACTTACATTCAGCTTTACCGTCCATACTCAGGCACAGTGATGTGGGACATGGAGATAATCGATCCAGGAGAGGTGGTGGGGGTGGGGTGGGGGGTGGGAAGAGGTTATCTTCATCTGCACTACCCACTAGAACGACATCACTTTGAGCTTGATCGTCAACATAGCTTTACAACAAAATTCTGTCGTTGTTGTCGTCGTATTGTTGGGCGTCATCGTGACTAGAACAGGCCACGTTTGACTACCGGGGAATTCTGAGTTCCACACCTCCAACAGGGAATTCTGAGCTGTACACCTCCTACAGGGAATTCTGAGTTCCACACCTCCAAAACAGGAAATCTCAGTTCCACACCTCCTACAGGGAATTCTCAGTTCCACACCTCCTACAGGGAATTCTGAGTTCCACACCTCCTACAGGGAATTCTGAGTTCCACACCTCCTACAGGGAATTCTGAGTTCCACACCTCTTACAGGGAATTCTCATCTGCACACTTTCTACAGAGAATCCTGAGTTCCACACCTCATACAGAGAATTCTGAGTTCCACACCTTCTACAGGGAATTCTTAGCTGTACACCTCCTACAGAGAATTCTGAGTTCCACACATCCTACAGGGGATTCTGAGCTGTACACCTCCTACAGAGAATTTTGAGTTCCACGCCTCCTACAGAGAATTCTTAGCTGTACACTTTCTACAGGGAGTTCTGAGTTCCACACCTCCTATAGGGAATTCTGAGCTCTACACCTTCTACAGGAATTCTGAGCTCTACCAGGTTAGCCACCCTGGCATCTCTGGTCCAGATCCAGATGGAACTTTTTTTGGCCGTCTCCACCATTGCCTCTGGAACGTTAGTTGCGTTCAACTTTAACGCCCGCTCCTCCACCTCAGGGTGGTATGGCCTGGAGATTTTGAAAGAGAAATTATGATTAATCCGCCCGACAGCAGGATCGAACAAACCACAAGACAAAACACAACGCGTTTCGACCTCTTTGGTCTTCTTCAGGCAAGATAAACAACATTCAGGACAATGACAGACGTTGAATGTTGTTTGTCTTGCCTGAAAAAGACTAAAAAAGGTCGAAACGCGTCGTGTTTTGTAATTTGTTTTTCCCTTTTGTCCGGCGGATTAAATATAATTTTCTGTTTTAAAAAAAAAGTGTTTCAATTTCTGCCAGTAGTCACCTCACCTTGAGACTATCCCTGGACAAGGGAGGGGAGGGGAGGGGGGGGGGGGGGGGGGGGGCTGGTTATCTAACATCGGCACCACACTGTATCCCCAGAACGACAACACGTTAAGACGGGGAGCGAACATCGCAATGTTTCATATCCGAGCATCTGGAGGATTCGAACTCGCAACAGCATCTAGACAAGCGAACTAACCCTGAGCCACCACGGCATCCGCGTTTGTGAAAGGTGCGTGGGGGGATGGGGGTGGGGGGAGTGACGTATCGACATGTGTGCAGGTGAGGCGGCGCCGTGAGCCTGGGCCGTCAAAACGACCCCCAGGTGCTGTGACTGGACAGTTTGGTGACTGCTGACGTCGCCCAGATTGTCGATTCAAACGGTCATCATCTGGACTGCTTTGAGACAGGCAGGACGGGGGTGGGGGGGGGGGGGGGGGGGGGGGGGGGTTGGGGGGGGGTTGGGACGGGGGACGGAGAGAGGGAGGCAGCAGGGCGACACATCTGTTGCGTTCCAGTGCTACTTGCATGGTCATAGTGTCAGTTACTTTTGGTGGTGTGTGTGTGTGTGTGTGTGTGTGTGTGTGTGTGTGTGTGTGTGTGTGTGTGTGTGTGTGTGTGTGTGTGTGTGTGTGTGTGTGTGTGTGAGTAGTATGTGTGTGTGTGTGTGTGTGTGTGTGTGTGTGTGTGTGTGTGTGTGTCACACACTACTCGCACACACACACACGCGCGCGCGCGTGCGCGCGCACACACACACGCCACACACATATCTTCTCGAAGAAGTGACGTCTTAAGTTTTGTAACAGGGCTGTCCTCCAAGTGCTGTTTCCCGGAAAAGACAGATGGTCTGTTAAGTGCGACAGATGGGCGGGTGGAGTAGAGATTGATCAACAACTGAACGGTCTTTGATAGAATTACAGAACACTTTTGTTTAAGCGCTGCCGGAGTCGTGTAGAAACAATATACAATGAAGTCTATCTGTCTCTGTCTATTACTCCTTGTCTTTGTTTCTGTCTGTATGTCTGTCTGTCTCTCTGTCTGTCTGCCTGTCTGTCTGTCTTTGTCTGTCTGTCTGTCTGTCTGTCTCTCCCATTCTCCTCTCTCCCTCCCTCCCCACTCTCTCCTCCCTTTTCCCCTCTATAATCATCTTTGTCTGTCTGATTGCCAACTCTTCCTCTCTTGGCTACCTCTCATGTCTCCCCCCGCCCCCCCCCCCCCCCCCTCCCCCCGACACTCCTTCCTCCCTCCTTCCC
>JADBJO010002853.1:192500-195000 GCA_016801955.1 Conus betulinus
CACCTGCTCCCCTCCATCTGCTCCGCAGTCCTCCTTCTCCTTCCTTATTGTTATGGGGAACATTTTCAGTTTGAAATTGAACATGAAATGAGGCAGGGAACAGTAAACAATAAACAGTAAACAAGTAGGGCAACCCTTGCTCCCATAAGAAAACCTTACTCAGAGTAACTTTTACTCAAGACCGGCACAGCCTTTTTAAACTTGAATAAGGTCAGACAGACAAATACAAAGACGAACAATCCAATAACAATCTAATAGGGGGGGAGGGGGGGGGGGGGGGGGGGAGCGCAGGCCAACAACCCCTCCGTCAACACAGTAATGACTTGGCAAAGATTTAAAACTAAGGTGGGGGGGGGGGGGGGGGGGATGTTTGTAGAAAACAAAAATGGGAACATAAAAGTAAGAAAATATATTTTAAACATGAAAAACTCTTCACTAGCTGCATGAAAGAACCATCGTAATCCCTCTTGAAAGCAGATCTATTTGTATTGCCTGCTCCTAGGCCTTCGTCCGCTGTGTGTGTGTGTGTGTGTGTGTGTGTGTGTGTGTGTGTGTGTGTGTGTACAACTTTGAGTTAATCTGACAATAAATTGGTTTCAGTCAGTCAGTGTGTGTGTGTGTGTGTGTATGTATGTGTGTGTGTGTGTATTTATATGTGTGTGTCTTGATTGCAAAGTAAACAGAGAAAAGAAAGAAAGAGAAGATGGGAAAGGCAGGAAGGCAGGGAGGAGGTGAAGGGGTGCACGGCGATCACAGTTTTTGTTTTCTTCAAATACCTAACCCCAGTGAATAGCTTTACGCCAAGACGTGTGAAAATGCGTCGCGGGCTCCCGGCTGGGAGGTCGTGGATTCGAATCCCATCAGAGTCATGTGGGTTTTTCTGCCCCGACCGGCTCCTACCCATAGTTGAGTTTGCTGCGGACTCAGTTTGTAAGACTGGGACCACACAGTCGAGTTTCATCCACTGAATGGATGCGTTTCTGAGAGTGTTGCTCAAATTTTCCTGACCAACACTGCAGGTGCCTGTATCTCTCGGGCCTGGCTGACGCCGGGATATATTATGAAAGGAAGCATAGAGTACAGCTCTGTCATGTAGTCTCAGACCGAAATGGAAATCCGTAGCATCATCTTAATCATCCTCATTCTCATCGATCAGCATAAAAAAAGTCTCCAATTCTGTGGCCCTTCATGCCCTGCCCTCATGGTGACCACAATTTCGATGTCCTCTCCATGTCTGTGGCCTTGGTTTGGTTCCGTCGGGGTCACCGGTACGGCGAGTCCATGGGGCTGTCGTTGGACGGACGTGGTGGCGCCCTCCGGAGGGAGAGCTCACTCACGCCGGCTCCCGTACTAAGCAATTATTGTCGTCAGTAGGGGCTTAGTAGGTGGTGTCCTGCGTATGTTAGATCAGAACGGGCGCCACTGAACACCACCGAAGTGACTCGGCAGCAGTGCAGTGTCTCCTCCGGTGGGTTGCCTCTTGACGACTTGACATTGACTGCTCTCTGTGGATTGCCGGTGTCGGGGCTGCGGCAGGGGCCAACCGGGCTGTGGCAGTGGACAGGGGTGTCGGAATGAGCGGCGTGTCTGCACTGCCTCTGAGATGGCGCAGAGGTTGGGGGACAGGAAAAAAAAAAAGACGTGTGAAAGTGAACAGCATGTGGCCACTGCAGTGTGGAGGTATGCAGGAGGTGAAGACCAACGTGTGGTCCTGTCTGTATCCCCACGGCATGGGATCAACAGCCTGCGGCCACCGCCAGTCTCCCATACAGCTGGAAGTCTGCTGATACAGTCAACTAACGTCAACAGGGAAGGGCTCAGTTCTTTCAACAACAACAAAGAAAGAAAGAAATTGGCGCGGTTGCGGTGATTGAACTGCCTGTGAATAGCATGTGCAAGTGCGAGCGCGCTTCGTCATTCAGTCGATCATTCACGCGTATACAGAGAAAGGCGAGCTCGTGCACACACAATCATGCACACTCACACGCACGCGCGCGCGCACAAAAACACACACACACACACACACACACACACACACACGTATGCACACACACACACACACACGGTTGTGAAACGTTTGCTGACAATACTTCACTACAATCAAATAGTGCTAATCCTACCACTCTAGTAAATAACCTTCAGAGCAATTTCAATAGACTAATTGCATGGACAGAAATGAACCACATGGCCCTCAATGTAGATGAAACTAAATGCAAGTTTGTGACCACACGTCGAAAACGACAGAAAATGAGTTTTCTGTTTGCATCATTATACGCCAAAGACCAAAAGATCGAGGAGGTAACTTCTCACAAAATATTAGGGGTCATTATTGACAATGACTTATCATGGTATGATCACGTCACTGATCTTGGGAAACGTGTATCCACGTGAATTTATCAACTTACAAAAAAAATAAAACATTTTCTTAATCTTCAAACCAGAAAGAAACGTTCTTCCACGCACATTTTCTATCTCTTATTAACTATGCGTCCACCTTATG
>JADBJO010002853.1:205000-207500 GCA_016801955.1 Conus betulinus
TTTCTAGGGAGCTTGGATCCGAGACCTGTGCTCGAGTTGCTGTGTCGTATCTTGGTTGAGGGTGTCAGGGTTTCCAATTTAGCCCGGACAGTTTCGCGAGTCAGTGTTTTTGGTTTTCACCAAGTTTTCCTCTGGCTACAACAGGTGGAAAGTGTTGTACGTCAGCTGTAGCTGGTAGAGGTTGTTGTGCAGGTCGCGACGTAAGGGTCAAAAGCTTTGCAGATCTGGCCCTATTAGGCAAACAGCTACACTTGCTTTTAGTAGGACAGGGACCTGGTTGTTTACAGTGCGCAAATGTTCACCCTTTTTTTTAAAAAAATGATTGGGTCATGAAGGATGAAACGAAGGTCGAGAGTTGAGTGCTGTCGCAGTGTGGGGCCATCTTGCACGTCCTGTTCGATGGAGTGTCTTCTTCTGCTGTCTTCCAGTGGGGATCAACAGACGTTCCCATTGTTGTTTAGTTACTTGGGTAAACCCACAACATTACCTTCGTTGTTCACATTATTTTGTGTAAATCCAAGAAACTTACCTTTGTTCAGTTATTTGTAAATCCAAAAACATTACCTTTGTTGTTCAGTTATCTTGGGTAAATCCAACAACATTACCTTTGTTGTTCACTTATTTTGTTCAGTTATCTAGGAAATCCAAGAACCTTACCTTTGTTCAGTTCATCTACCTTTGTTGTTAAATAGGATAAAAGAACTTAACTTTGTTGTTCAGTTTGGATAAATCAAGAACATTACCTTTGTTGTTCAGTTATCTAGGATAAATCCAAGAACATTACCTTTGTTGTTCAGTTATCTAGGATAAATAAATCTTGTTGGTCAGTTATCTAGGATTAAGAACATTACTTTGTTGTTCAGTTATCTAGGATAAATCCAAGAACATTACCTTTGTTGTTCAGTTGTTAGTTATCTTGTTACCTTTGTTGTTCAGTTATCGAGGATAAAAATTACCTTTGTTGTTCAAGAACATTACCTTTGTTGTTATCTATACCTTTGTTCAGTTATCTAGGATAAATCCAAGAACATTACCTTTGTTGTTCAGTTATCTAGGATAAATCCAAGAACATTACCTTTGCTGTTCTTCCGTCTTTTGTCAACCAGCGGACGTTACCTGTGTTGCTGAGTGTGCGTGTTCCAGTCAGAATTCAGGGACGTAACCACTTCCTAACTGCTCGGGGTGAGAACCCAAAGCCGTTCTGATTCCCAGGAACATGACCACGTTCCAAGTGAGACGGCATTACAGTGGCGGTGGTTTCGGTTCACTGGACACGTTGACAAACTGGTGCAGGCGTGCATAAGCACATGATGGCCTGGTGTTCATGTTTGGAACTCTCAAACGTCGACAGAAAAACCGCGTCAGCGGATGCATGGCTCTAACCGGTGAGCGTTTTGAGTGATACAGAACTTGTCGGGGGGTTTGCTCAGTTGAAGAGAACACCTGGATTGCCTTATCTTCTTATCTTCTTGGATAATGTTGCGACGCCTGTGTTGGACCCTGTTACGGATAGTCCCTGAACAAGTTGTTCAAAGAGCGAGCCTGTGTTGGACTCGGTGCTATATTATCATATATATTTCGTGGATATATGCCATATTGAATACAACATAGATAGATTATTTCCTGCTGGGGTTAAGTGTGTGTGTGTGTGTGTGCCGAATGCCGGTGGATTTGGTAATTCAGCTGTTAGTGTGGAGCACAGTGGACTGATACGGCCATTTGGGGTGTGATCGAGTTAAACTGCTGACCAAAACCGAGCCGCCATGTATATCTGCCTGACTGGGTACGTTGATGTTAAGTGTTTGTTTACATTATGTACTGTTGTTTTTGTCTTGACTGTAGACGCGCATGCACATGCAACTCTCTCTCTCTCTCTCTCTCTCTCTCTCTCTCTCTCTCTCTCTCTCTCTCTCTCTCTGTGGGTGGGTGTGCGTGCGTGCGCGTGTCTGGTAGTGTGTGTGTGTGTGGTGTGTGTGTGTGTTTGTGCGCGCGCGCGCGCGCGCGCGTGTGTGTGTGTGTGTGTGTGTGTGCGTACTTGGGCATGGCATGTGCGTGTGTGAGTGATTGTGCGTGCCTGTAAATATGTGGATGAAGTGGATATATGCAAACGCGTAAACACATTCGCTAACCGACCGAAGGATCGAAGTTGGATCGCCTTTTTCATTTAAGTTGGAAGACTCTCAAAGCCTTGACACAGCTTGGCAGCAGAAGGTTCACACACACACACACACATACACACACACACACACACGCGCGCGCGCGCGCGCACGCACGCACGCACGCGCCTCATTTTGTCAGCCACGAATTATCTCTCTCCGAACCGTCGTGAAATATTGCAACATTCGGCATGAATGACAGAGGGGCAACACATGGTCCACAGCATGGTCCTTGTCTGTCCGATCACATGGGGCTGTAGCCAGGTAGACATGGATCACATGGGGCTGTAGCCAGGTAGACATGGATCACATGGGGCTGTAGCCAGGTAGACATGGATCACATG
>JADBJO010002853.1:217500-220000 GCA_016801955.1 Conus betulinus
TGCAAAATTGAGAGAGAGAGAGGAGAGAGAGAGAGAGAGAGAGAGAGACAGACAGACAGACAGACAGACCGACAGGCGAGGGACGGGTCACATTTTGCTGTGACATCAATCGTGTGTCCATGAAATCTGAACCAGTTTCTCTGGCACAATCCTTCATCGTGAGCATGCTGACGCATACATTCAGTGCGATAGGGTCGGCGACCCAGTTCGTCCCGCTGGCCTGACCTCTCCCCCTGTTTGGACGAGCCGTTCCACACGGTCGTGCTGCACGTGCGGGGACATCCATTCTGCTCTGGATATTTTGTCCCCGAACTGTGACCGTAGGTGAGCAGAGTGATGGATGACTGGATTAGAGACATGCACCTAGGCTCGATGTGGTTTAGCCAGGAAGTTGCGCGGCCGCATTCTTCGCTGTGAAAGTTTGGAGGATCTGTTCCTGGTTATTGTGGTCGGTCGGTGGTGGGAAGCGCCGAGTTTGATTAGGGGAAAGTTTGTTTGCTCTTTTCTAGTGCTCGTTGAAGATGTTCGCGTTTGTGTGTGATCCATTGGCCGTCTTCTGATTTTTGGACTTGTGGTGTTCGGTCTGAGAGAGAGAGAGAGAGAGAGAGAGAGAGAGGAGAGAGAGAGAGAGAGAGAGAGAGAGAGACAGCTAGACAGAGACAGAGAGAGAGAGAGAGACAGCAGAGAGACAGAGAGACAGAGAGAGAGAGAGAGAGAGAGAGAGAGAGAGAGAGAGAGAGAGGCGGATACAGAGGCGGGCAGCTAGACAGACAGAGAGATACAAGCAGAGAGACCAAGCAGATAGGATAGACAGACAGACAGAGAGACAGGCAGAGAGAGTGACAGAGAGATAGATGAAGTGGGGGTGGGATGCGGTTGGTGAAAACGGAGATCTGAGGGGGGGGGAGAGAGAGGGAGAGGGGGGGGGGGGGGGGGTTGACGAGGGGGGGGGAGGGTGGGACACACACACACGCGCGCACACACACACACACACACACACACACACACACACACACACACAGAGAGCTGAAAAAGACTCGTTTTTCTGCTGACAACGTCTCTTTGTTCGTTCTGCTTCACTGAACGGCACATGTTTTGGGCGAGACAGCCGGCTGCTGTGTCTTAGTCATAGCGATTGGTGGCGAGGGAAACGCTCCGGGCTGTTGTCACATGTGTCAGTGCTGTGTCATTGCTGTGTCATTGCTGTGTCGCTGACAGTCACAGCGCTCTGTCACTGGACGCTTAGGCCGGAGATTGTGTGCCGTGTAGATCCCCCCCCCCCCCCCCCCCAATGTCACTGATGGCATCATCATCTGTCATCCTTTCATTGTCATTGTTGTTGGCGTGGTGTCATTAGTGGTATTAGTAGTGTTTCCATCATCACCATCATCAGCATTGTCATCGTTATTATTATTACTACTATCAATATTATGATATCAATACTATTGTTGTAATAGGTGGTAATATTAGTTTTTTGTTGTAGGTATAGACTTATTTACACATTTCCTTCCTCCAAGTAGTCGTTGCAAAAAGATTTCCGTCCTCGCGTCCTTCTTTTGCTGATGAAATACTTTGAAAAAACGAAGTTTTTTGTTGTTGATAACACTGTCAGGCGTCTGTTTTCACTTATTTAGATTTCATTGATTATATCGTTATTTTACATTTTCAGTTACTACTACTACTACTTTCTACTACTACAACCCATACACTCGCATGCTTGTACGCCCATACACACAGGCATACGCACATATGTGTTCGTACAAACGTTCACATGCGTGCACCAGAAGCATGCTGACACAAGCCTACAGATCATACATACGCATATGCGTGTACACACACCCACGTACATATCACGCATACTCCACATACACTGGCGCACGCTCACACAGGCCCATCCACTCACACTGTCACGCACGTACTCTACTCACACACAACACACACACACACACACACACACACACACACACACACACACACACACACACACACACACACACACACACACACACACACACACACACACACACACACACACACACACACACACACACACACACACACACACACACACACACACACACACACACAACATACACACGCATGCAAACATATACAGACGCATACAGACGCACGCAAGCACACGCGCAAACTACCATGGTGGCATACATAGGTAGACATCTTTCCTTCTGTTTCTTCTTTTTAAACTGCGTCGTTGGTGTCAGTTTACCCGTGTTTGTTTGAGCATACTATTTACTGACGTATAATGGATGATGGTGAAAAAATACAAGTGGCTCATAAGTGTCAAGAATCTCGTTCCTCATGAAACTATATCTTGACTTTTTACTGAAAAACATCCTGCTTCATATCACTGGGGGATTTTATAGAGATCACTCCCCCTCCCCCTAAATCCCTTCCCTCAGGTTACCCCCTGTCTCTTTCCTCTGCACCCCCCCCTCCCCCCCCCCCCCCCCCCCCCACCCCCCCCCCCACCCCCCCCCTG
>JADBJO010002853.1:230000-242500 GCA_016801955.1 Conus betulinus
GTTCGTGGGTCGATGTGGGCGTTAGGAGATGTAGAGGGGACATGGCCAATAATGGCATCGCTGTCCTGCTGTTCGTGGGTCGATGTGGGCGTTAGGAGATGTAGAGGGGACATGGCCAATAATGGCATCGCTGTCCTGCTGTTCGTGGGTCGATGTGGGCGTTAGGAGATGTAGAGGGGACATGGCCAATACCTCGCCTCGCTTTCCTGCTGTTGCCTTGGTACTGTTAGAATTTCGTTCACTTGCTTAAGTCACAGAGCACCAAGAGAAACGTTCCATTGGCTGAGCTGCCCTTCAGATCACGACATGTAACGACATAGGGCAGCTCCTTCCTGTCTTCTGTTCAGCCAGGTCGGTCCTCTGCCTGCACGCAGCCTTAGCAAACACCCCCACGAACCGCTGTATGTTTGCTTCAACTTTGACAATGTGACTACCAGCGGCAGAGTGTGGCGAACAATGTGACTGTCAGCGGCACAGTGGCGAAACAATGTGACTTTTTGACTGTCAGCGGCAAAGTGGCGAACAATGTGACTATCAGCGGCGGAGTGGTGAACAGTGTGACTATCAGAGGTCAAGTGTGGCGCGAACAATGTGACTATCAGCGGCCAAGAGAGTGGCGAACAATGTGACTATCAGCGGCCAAGAGTGGCGAACAGGCAGTCAACCCGTGAACACAAGGCAGTCAGAGAGCTAGTCGCCTCACCAGGAAGTGTCGGATGACTTCAGTACGCGTCGTGGAACCTAACTAGTCAAAGACGCCTATATACTTATCCCCCTTGTTCTGTTTTTCTGCAGTATTGGACGTTCAGTAACGTCCCACGGTGGACGACATTGCTGGAGCGTGTTTAGAGGAGGTTGAGCGTGGCTGTACTTGACATAGCTTTCAGAGTGTGAATGGAGATCTTGCCAAGTGCCAGTCACGAGGTAGTTGATAGAATTCAGCTGATGACGTAGCCCGGCCTGTGTTGAATGTGAATAACACGGACTACAACCCAAACCAAGGTTTGAACAACCTTCTATGAGATTCAGATTCTTTAAGTTTAAAATTCGGATTCGAATTCGAATGTCCGTATTGTGTTCCTCGCCCTTTCTGCTGTTTCTTTTTTTTTTTTTTTCGTTTTGTTGTTCTTATTGGTGTTTATTAAGGACTAGAGCCAGGATGTAAATCTTTCCTAAATTCTTATCGCTGTTCTCTCCCCTTTGTCCACCTCCCCTGTACCAGAATAGACTGTGAAAATGCTTTGGTCGGTGGAGAGAACGATCACCATTTCACTTCTTTCCTTTTTTTTTTTTTTTTTTTTTTTTTTTTTTTTTTTACGAACGGTCGGGATAGGTGTGTATGCTGTAACCATTCTTCTTCCTCCATGCCCTAATCGTTCTTGCTTCTTGTCCGTTAGTTCCGTTCAGGTTTAACATCGGAATTGACGCGGTAGACAGGCGTGACCATCCCAGGAGGGGTCGGGGGAGGGGGTGGGGGTGAGGATGTGGACCTGTCTAACACGGTCTTCTCTGATTTTGAACAGTAAGACAGACACCTTAGGATTGACCAGTGAAAATGGCTATGCTTTTGCCGACGCCGGCGGGGTTTGATGCGCGCATGCGCTCGAAATATACATACAGAGAGAGAGAGAGGAGAGAGAGAGAGATGCGTTGTGAGAGGAGAGAGGAGAGAGAGAGAGAGAGAGAGGCAATATTGAGAGAGTTGAACTGGATAGCTGGCTACACACAGAAACTGTGGATACTAAAAGATGGTTAGATAGAAAGGAGGAAGGAGCCAAGAGGAAGAGGAGGACACGGAGAAGTTATAGAGGGGCTGGGGTGGGAAGAGGGCGAGGGAGAGAGGACAGACAGACAAGAGGCCGACAGACAGATTAGACAAACAGACAGCCAGACACAGGACAGAGACAGAGACAAAGAGAGAGACGCATCAGCGAGATCTGTTCACACACACTCAAAATCACTCTCACACAGGACGCGCGCGCTGGTGCGCGCAACGCACGCACAAACACACACACACAACACACACACACCACACACACACACCACACACAACACTCATCACGTGGGGGTTCTACAGAAGAAAGAAAACCTAGGAAGGGGGTAGGGACACCGGGGTGGGGGGGGACATGACACTGGCTGTTGTGGAGAGCACCCTGAACCTTGTGGTGAGCCTCCTCATCTCTCCTGTTCCCCCTGTCTCCCCAATGTGTGGTGATCATCATCCCCTACCCCCTCCCCCATAACCTGTCTCCACACTTCATTTTTGTGGCCACACGCGCTTCCTGTGTGTCGCCGCAGGCTTTATTAGTTCGCGAACATCAAGTGTGTGTGTGTGTGTGTGTGTTGTTGTGTTGTGTGTGGGTGTGTGTCCGTCCGCGCGCTTGGGCTTGTGTGGTTTCCTGGGCGTGTGGTATAGGCAACACGTGGCGCGCACGTGGGCATGTGTGTGTGATTCTTTGCCAAACCTGTTTCAAAGAAAGGCTATGCCACGAAACAGCACTGTCTTTTCTTTTCTTCAAGGGTTGCAGGGTGGCTGCGGTTGGTTGGTTTGGATTTTTTTGGAACGAGTATCCGGCCGCACAACCTCCCCCCAACATTCACCCACCCACACGCCGCTCACACCAACCCACACACATCTCCGGTATAGGATATCTGTGTATTCATTTCCGGACTGCAGATATAGAGAGGAGAGAGAGAGTAGGGAGGAGAGAGAGAGAGGGAAACGGATGGAAGGGAGAGAGTAGAGTGCGTGGCATGGACTTGGTGTTGTTCTAATAGAAGATGGCGGTTTGCAGAGGTGGAAAGAGGTGGTAAAGGAGGGGCAGTGTGAGGGGGGGAACGACCCGTAAGCATACCACAATCTCCAAAAAGTGTTGCGGTGAACTGAGACTCAAGCCTGGAAAAGAGAAACCACGAACATTGACACACACTCAAGGATCGTATTTGTAAATTCTAGGTATCATGTGTCAACGAGAACCTGTGAGCAATGGCTGCTTCTCAGCCTGGCACGTGTCGGATAAACGAGGATAGGAGTGCCCGAAATTCGAGTGCTGGCATGCAAGGTAGCCTGTGTTTTCCCCCGCGAAATATAGAGAAAAAACTGTCGGCCCCCTAAGGAGGAACACTGGTAATGCCTGTATCTGAGCGAAGATTCGAGTGCCTGTGGTACTCCCCCACCCCCCCCCCCCCCCCCCCCCCCCCCCCCCCCCCCCCCCCCCCCCCCCCCCCCCTCTTTCTCGCGAAAAGAAAGAAATTTGTTGTGCTCCGGTGTTGTAATAGAGCGAAAATTCGAGCGTTTCTGCCGGAGCAAAGTCTTCCCCCCCCCTCCCCACCCCCCCCCACCCCCCGCGAAATAGAGAAATCCGTGGTGCCATAAGGGATAACACTTATGATGGACTGTGTTTTCCCGGGGGGGGGCTAAGGGAACGGGGGGGAAAACAGCCAGTATCTTGAGGAAAGACTGTGACGATCCTGGAGTGGGGGACAGCCTGACCCCGTTTTATGAAAACTGATGGCTGTTTTCCCTGGGAAACTCCTCTGTTGTCGGCTTTATGAAGCTAACATGCTGAATTGATACTACGGAGAATATTAGCGTCAATAGGCGATTATAGCTGTTTAACTTATGACAAGATGAAACAAACATAATTATAAACGAACTCCCAGTACAGTGACAAACAGGGGAGACAATTTCCCAGTTAGTAGAAGAAAAAATCGACAGTGTAGTGGTTAAGTCCCTTGATTTAAAAAAAATCATTTATAAGCCGTAAGAATGGCTATTCAGGTAAAATAAAACATCGGGCATCATCCGTGACCCATAATGAACATACCTACACATTTTCAGAAAGGTCGGCCCACAAGTTTTTTGTCTGTAGCGAGTTCTGTAAGAACTAGGAGTACACAAACTGGTATGATCCTCACGGAAATAATTCCAGAGAAACAGCCAGGCTTATCAGTCAGCACATGGAACTCGTTCTGTATTTCTGGTACATTGGAAACAAAAACAAGTACCAAAACAAACAACAACAACCATGAAATGCAACAACAACAATAAGAAGACCCCCCGCCCCCCAAAAAAACAAAAAAAAAACAACACACACACACACACACACACACACACACACAGCACACACACACACACACAACACACACACACACAAACCCCAACGAAATGAACATAAAACCCACCTTAAAGTCTTTTAAAAAGTTATTTTCTTTTTTGACTTTAGCCATCTTGTCTGTATTGAAGGGGAAGTGTGTTTTACACGAGTCTTAGTTTGCTTAGATTCCGGCCAAACGTTTTGATCTCTGACTCTTTTATGTGTGAATATCGATAGATTTGGAGACTACGTGTTCCACGGAATTCTGTGAACTGGCTTTGAGGTTGTAGAGATGCCCTGCCAAATCGTCAGTTCAACAAGGGAGGTCAGCAAGGCTAACGAGAAGCTAGGGCTCTGCGTCGTCTTCTTTGCTTTGCTTTGCTCCCTCCCTCTCGCTCTCTGAGTTTTTTTTCGTCTTATCTCCCCCATTTGTTTTTCTTTCTCTCCTCTCTCTCTCTCCTCTCTCTCTCTCTCTCTCTCTCTTTTTTCCCCTAGATTGATCTCTCATCTGTTTTCCCTCCCCCACTCTCACTCTCTCCATTGCCCGCTGTTCTTTTCATCTCTCTCTCTTCGCCAACCTCTCTCTCTTCTTCCCCCACCTCTCTCTGTCTCTGTTCCCCCCCCCCCCCCCCCCCCCCCCACCCCCCCCCCCCGAGCTCGCTGTCTTGCTTGCTGGCTGGCTGTCGCTCTCCCTCCAGTGTGTCCCTTCCCGTTTTATGAAGCTGTGGAAGAACTGATCCGCAACGGTTACCCGTTGTTCAGGCACCGTGCCACGCGCTGTCAGCCAAGCGTGCCCGTGACTCATGTAACTGTAACCGTCCTTGGAGAAAAGGAAAGGTGAGATTGAGTTAGAAGAGGGAGTCTGTGAGTGAGAAGAAGAAACGAGTGAGTTAGAAGAGGGAGGAGTGAGTTTGAGAGGAACGAGTGAGTTAGAAAAGGAACGAGTGAGTTAGGAGAGGAACGAGTGAGAAGAGGAACGAGTGAGAAGAGGAACGAGTGAGAAGAGGAACGAGTGGGTGCGTGAGGAAGCTGAACGAGTGAGTTAGGAGAGAAACGAGTGGTTAGTTAGGAGAGGAACGAGTGAGTTTAGAAGAGGGAAGAGTGAGATGAGAAAGAGAACGAGTAAACGAGTGACAAAAGGAACGAATGAGTTAGAAGAGGAACGAGTGAGTTAGAAGAGGAACGACTGAGTGCCCTTGGGGTGCATGGCGTGCGCGAGAATACGCTGTCCGTCTTTGTGTGTGTGGTGTGTGTGTGTGTGTGTGATGTGTGTGTGAGATGAGAGAGAGAGAGAGCACCCTGAGGAGAGAGAGAGAATACCGGGCCATCTGTTGTGTGTGTGTGTTGTCGTGTGTGTGTGTGTAGTTTGTGTGGAGAGGAGAGAGAGAGAGTGAGAGGAGAGATGGAGAGAGAGAGAGAGAGAATAACGGCCCGCTTGTGTGTGGTGTGTGTGAGAGAGAAAGAAGAGAGAGAGAGAGAGAATACGGGCCGTCTGTGTGTGTGTGTGTGGGGTGTGTGTGTGGTGTGTTGGTGTGTTGTGTGTGGAGAGAGAGAGAGAGAGAGAGAGAGAGAGAGAGAGGAATACGGGCCGTCTGTGTGTGTGTGTGTGTGAGAGAAAGAGAGAGAGAGAGAGAGAATACGGGTCTGTCTGTGGTGTGTGTGTGTGTGTGTGTTGTGTGTGGAGTGATACGGGCCGACTTAGAGAGAGAGAGAGAGATCGAGAGTGTGTGTGTGGGGTGTGGTGTGTGTGTGTGAATTTAGGGAGACTAGAAGCACGTGACTCACTGTGTGTGTGTGTGTGTGTGTGTGTGTGTGTTTGTTTGTGTGTGTGTGTGTGTGTGTGTGTGTGTGTGGTGTGTGTGTGTTGAGAGAGAGAGAGAGAGAGAGAGAGAGACTATATACGGGCCGTGTGTGTGGGTGTGTGTGTGTGTGTGTGGGTGTGTGTGTGTGGTGTGTGTGTGAATACGGGCCGACTTAGAGAGAGAGAGAGAGAGAGTGGTGTTGTGTGTGTGTGTGTGTGTGTGTGTGTGTGTGTGTGTTGTGTGTGTGAATTTAGGGAGACTAGAAGCACTGACTAACTCTGTGTGTGGTGTGTGTGTGTGTTGTGTGTGTGTAGTGTGTGTGTGTGAATTTAGGGAGACTAGAAGCACTGACTAACTGGAATCTCCAATGTAGATCTTCACTGTCACCTTGACTCGAATCCTACGTACGTAATATCTGTGCCGCCCGTCCCCATCCTTCTCTTCTTCATCCCTCCGTTCTACTCACTTCCCTCTCTCTCTCTCTCTCTCTCTCTCTCTCTCTCTCTCTCTCTCTCTCTCTCTCTCTCTCTTCTGCTGCTGCTCATTTCGTCAGGTATAGCGGTTGTTGGGGCCATAGATCAGTTGTGACGTGGTGAGAAGGGACGTACCGTCACGTCTGCCATGGTTTGGGCCACAGCGCTGTGCAGCCTGTCTCTGTGAAATGCTGATCTGTTCTGTGTCTCTGGTCGTGCTGTCTGTCTGTGTGTCAGTATATCTGTCGCTTCGCTAGCTGTCTGTCTCTTTATGAGAGTCTGTGTTCTGCCTGTCTACCTCTTTCTGTCGGTACTTTTGTCGATCTGTCTTTCTGGTTAGTCTGAAGTCTAATAAATGTATCTGTATGTCGATCTGTAATATCTGTCTGTATATCTGTCTTGTGTCTGTCATCTATCTTATCCAAATGTCTGTGGTCTGTCTAACTGTCTGTCTATCAATCTTATCCAAATTCTGTCCGTCAGCATACTATATCTATCTGTCGGTCTGTCTGTCCAGAAAAGGAAACAAAATTCCTACGGTGCTAGAGGGACCCAGAAATGTACTATTCACCGCTTCTATGTATGTATCTGCGTGTCGATCTTTGACTATACTAACTGCTTCTACCCCCCCCCCCCCCACTCTCTCTCTCTGTCCTGTTCTGTTTGTCTGTCTGTCTCTCTCTCTATCTCTCTCTCTCTCTCTCTCTCCTCTCTCTCTCTCTCTTCTCTCTCTCTCTGTGTGTCATCTGTCCGTGTCGTGTGTGTTCAAGTTTTTTTTTTCTTTTTTTTGTCTCCATCCAGCTCTGTCATAATCTGCCCAAGCCTCCCCTTTCCTTTGTATCTCTCTGTGCACGCGCGCGCGCGCGCGTATTTGTGTGTGTGTGTGTGTGTGTGTGTGTGTGCCCGTCCGTCAAGTGGCTGTGACACACTGTACACACTGTGGTGGGCTGGGGTTAGGGGGGATGGGGGGGAGGCCAAAGCCAACGTGGGCTTTGCGGGTTTGTGTGGACCCCGTGCGCTTTTGGCACAGACCCGGGTGTTGCCCGGACCCGCTTGGACGAGTACCCCTGCCAGAAACGTGTGTGTTTCAAAACCGATACCCCCATATTCCTCCATGTCTGTCTGTCTGCTGTCTACTCAACCACACCACACACACCACACACACAACACACACACAAACACGCGGACCAAAACGCACACGCCACACACTGTTCTATTCCTACCCGGAACCATAGATTGATGGGGAGGGAGGGAAGGGGATAATGGAGGAAGGGAAAGAGTAGAGAGGTGTTGCACCAAAAATGACAGGGGCGCGGAGAACTGCGAGGAGAGAGAGGCGCGTGCGCGCCGCATGCACCGCCATACAAACACCACATTATACGCACAACACGCGCGTGCGCCGCCGTACAACACACACCACACACACGCAACAACACACTCACACCTCACAACACACACACACACACACACAAACACACACACACCCTCACTCACTCACTCACTCACTCAACTAGCAATTCTCTGAGCGCGATGAGAGAGAGGAGAGATGAGAGATGGGAGAGAGGAGAGGACTGAGGAGAAGAGAGGAGGGAGGAGAGGAGAGACGAGAGAGATTGGTGGTTTTGTGTGTGGGTGTGTGTGTGTGAGAGAGAGAGAGAGAGAGAGCGAGAGGCGAGAGAGAGAGATTATATGCCTCTCATATGTCCCCCGTGACTGTAACAGGCTTTACCCCCCCACCTTCCCCTCTTCACCCCACCGCACTGCATATCTCTTCCCTGAATGCCCTCACCCACAAGCCCCTCTCACACCCACACCCCATTACCGCCCTTTCCCACTCTTCCCTCCCCATGTTACAGCGTCAGAATGTGCATTATTTCCGCCTTAGTCACAGCAGGGGAAGAGTCTGGAATTGGGAAGATCAGGCAGCGTCAGAATGGATTCATTGAGGCACGCGCCACACACACACACCACACACACACACAGCCACGCACGCACGCACGCACGCACGAACACACGCCGACGACGCACGCACGCGCGGGCGCGCGCGCGCGCGCGGCCGGACTCGCTCCACGATGTAAACAGTAACTGGATCGGGTATTAGCAACAGAAGAGGAGAAGTAGGGGGTGGGGGAGGATGAGAAGAGAGAGAGGAGAAGAGAGAGAGAGAGAGAGAAGAGAGAAGAGAGAGGACGGAGCAGTGCAGGTAAGATACCTGCCGAATCATCACCTCTATCTCTGTCCTGTCCGTCTTTCTCTCGCTCTCTCTCTCTCTCTCTCTCTCTGCTCGCTCTCTCTCTCTCTTTCTCTCTCTCTATAGCGACCCATCTTGACTTTGATCCCACGTTTTCATCCCCCTCACTCATCCAAAGAAAAACAGCTGGGAAGGGGAGGATGGGGGGGGGGGGGGGGGGGGGGGGGGGTGGCGGTGGTAGAGGTTTTGTTCGGAACACCCACTTTACTGTTGTTTGTTGGGGCTTTTTTTTTGTTCCCCCCTAGACTCATTTCCTCTCCCTAGACTCGTCAGGTTCGCAGTTCGTGTTTTTTTCACCACCCCGTTTATATCGTTGCGGTTAGTGTTGAAGTATGAACACGTGTACCGTTTTCAAAACGCCGATATATGCAAGCAGGTACGCGTGCACAGTGGCACTCAGGCACTACATACCTATTCCGGTCACACACACACCACACAACACACACACACACACACGTTACACACACACACAACGAACGAACACACGTTAAATTAAAGCGCGCGAACGAACACACGCACACGCGCGCGCACGCACACGCACACTACACTTACAAAAGCACACACACAGACACGGTCACACAGCCTTTCTCTGTCTGTCTCTGTCTCTCACCGGTTATCTGACTCTGTCAGTATCCCTCTCGTCCTCTAATCTCTCTCTGTCAGTCTTCCTCCTCTCTCGCTCCCCCCCTCTCTCTCACTCTCTCGCTGTCTCCTTCCTCCCGTTCCTCCCCTCCTCGTCTCTTCTTTCCTTCCCTCTCTTCGCTCCCTCCTTTCTCTCTGTCACACCCGTCGCTGGCATTCCCTTCCTCCTACACCTCCCTCCTTCTCTTCACACCCTTCCCTGTCAGACTCTTTCTCACACATACACACACTGCACACATACACGCATGCACACCACACACACACACAACACACCACACACACACACACACACTACATGCGCGCACGCGCGCAGACATGCTCGCACGCGCGCAGACATGCTCGCACGCGCGCATATATCTATCTATCTATCTCTCTAATCTATCTATATATATATAGATATATATAGAGCTATAGATGGAGTGTGTGTGTATATGTATGTGTAATGAGTGAGTGTGTGTGTGTGTATATAGATAGAGAGAGATCCTCCGTTTACCCAATAAATGAACTACTACTGTCCCGACATTCCTTACTGCCCTCCCCCTCCCTCCCCACACACACACACCTCCAACCCCCCCCCCCCCCCCCCCCCCCCCCCCCCCCCATTTCCACTCTCGATCTCTTCCCCTCTCCATCCCGTCCAGGAGAAGAGAGAGAGAGAGAGTTGCTCAAAACAAAACCCAAAGCAGAAGTGAGGAAATGGGGAATGTCGGGGGTGGGGTAGGGAGGCGTGGTATGAGGGCTAACGGAGCTTGGCAGCGTCAAGAATTCAACAAGGTCAGACCGGACACAACGTCACAAAACCGGCAGTGATTTGACACAGGATTTCCCCATCGGTCACCACGACAATATACAGCAGTATCATTCTGATCCTACATCATCGTTGTCATGTGCGTGTGAGTCACTCTGAAAGGACAGGACGGTAAGATTCTCTCTGTTAGTGATTCTTGACACATTTCCTGAAAATTGTGTGTGTGGGTGTGGGGTGTGTGGGGGGGGGGGGGGGGGGGGGGAGGGGGGGAAGGTCTGATAAATCCCTGAACAAATCATCGCAAGCTCTGTTGGTGGGAAAAGACGAACCCGAAGACGAAACAAAGTGAAAACCACGTGAAGGTGAAACACTGACCAAAAAAAAAAAAAAAAAAAAAAAAAAAGACAGACTTTGAGATAAGCAAGAAACCTAAACCTGAAGACAAAAAGACAACCTTGAAGTCGGATAAAACCCAATCCAAAACCAGATAGAAAGAGAGAGAGAGGAAGAGAAGAGAGAGAGAGAGGAGGAGAGAGAGAGAGAGAGAGAGAGAATCGAGAGAAGAAGAAGATTAACAAAAAGGACAAATCTAAAGAGCATAGATAAGAAGACGAACCGAAAAACTAACGAACAGGTGACATGAGCGCCATACAGAAGAGAGAGAAGAGAGACAGAGACAGAGACAGTAAGTAGAACTCTGACTCGAATATATTCTGTAAAGGCCATAGAGTCCCATTAGAAGAGAGAGAGAGGGAGGGAGGGAGGGAGAGAGAGAGAGAGCGAGAGAGAGAGAGAGAGAGAGAGAGATAGAGAGAGAGAGAGAGAGAATATGGATTCGGGGAAGCGGACTGAACCAAACCACAGAACACCAAACAAACAGTAACATCTGGCTTCAGAACGACCCAGCGAGGAAAAACGATCGGCGGACCGGCTAGCCAGCTGTAAGGTTGGAAAGTATCAAATGCTGGAAAGTGTTCACTGATCAAGGAACAAACAAACGAAACGAACATCACGCACACTTTGTTTGTCCGGCAGCTGTGTTTC
Organism: Conus betulinus; assembly: GCA_016801955.1. Classification (NCBI taxonomy): domain Eukaryota; kingdom Metazoa; phylum Mollusca; class Gastropoda; order Neogastropoda; family Conidae; genus Conus; species Conus betulinus. The sequence continues at coordinate 241,058 of JADBJO010002853.1, forward strand.
ACGGGTCGTCAAAGGAAGATTGGAAAATGTGTTTGTTAACGTAATTGTAACTGATAATCTAGTTTTTTTGTGTTGCACATGTTTTGTGTATCGTTACGAGTGAGTTTTTTGTTGAGAGGCAAAGTGAAACGTTTCTTGATGTGTATCTTTGTTCAAAACACGTTCCGGGCAAGTTTAGGAATTGGCTGCCTGCAGAAAAAGAGTGAATGGATCGTGATGTTGAACAGGCGGCACCCGGCCTGGTCATGTTCATGACCGACACCAGCAGTGGAAAAGCTGTCAGAACGATGAAGTTGAAATGGTCAGCCTGTTATCATGCTGAACAAACGATGGGGGAGGCAAAGGGAGGAAAATAACCCCAACGCACACACGCACACGGACACACACACACACGTATATATATATATATATATATACACCACACATACATACATATATACATACACACACACACACAACACACACATACACACACACACACACACACGAGCGCATGCACTCATCCTCGCACGCGCACACACAAATACGCACACACATACACACACACGCGCGCGCGTGCACACACACACACACACATGCACACACCTTTCATTCATCAGATTACTACCTGTGACACGTCTGTCGAGTTACGTATCATTCTAGTACGTAATTTGTTTATATTACGTCATATTGAAATATTTACGTCTCTTCCCTCACTACCTTACCTGCTGGCACTCAGGGAGGATGTCATGTGCTGACTAAGGCAAATAAAGCCGAAAATTTCATTTACAACCACGACAGCTTGTTGTCCTCGTGTCTTTTTTCTTTTGGATATATATAGGCATACACACACACACACACACACACACCACACACACGCACACGCGCGCGCGCGCGCACACATACATACATACACACACACAACACACAACACAGCACACACACACACACACACACACACACACACACACACACACACACACACACATACTCACACTTGCACAACACAATACACACAACATACGCACACACCACACCACACACACACACACACACACACACACACACACACACACACACACACACGTGCTATGGAATTGACGCCTTGCTGCATGAGGAGAACCGCACACGCACATACACCCCTCCCTTCCCCCACTCCCCATCCTCTCCAGCCTCCCGTCTTGTGGTGAAGCTGGTCGTCTTGCTGCGAGACATCAGGCCGTGGCATGTCACATTGAAAGGTCCCGGGGCCATAGTACACATCCGTAATGTAATGACTGCGCCCCGAGTTAGTTGTGGCTTGCCCCTCTGCTTGCCCCGCTACATAAGGGGGCGTGTGTGTGTGTGTGTGTGTGTGTGTGTGTGTGTGCGCGCGCGCGCGCACACACACACACACACACACAGAGTACCGGAATAGTTCAGTTCGCAGTGGCTGTCAGTATGTTGTTTTGTCAGTGGAGTGGC
>JADBJO010002853.1:245000-247500 GCA_016801955.1 Conus betulinus
TGGTCCTGCCACGGTCCATGGCGCCAGACATCAACGCTGCTGTTTTCACGGGAACAAAGGCAGCGAATCCGGCGCGACGTTACACAGTGGAACTCCCCCCACTCTCCCTCTCTCTGTTTTTCTTGCTCTGTCTCCCTTTGTCTGTCTGGCTGTCTGTTTTCTCTCTAGTTCGCTCGCTCGCTCGCTCGCTCTTCTCTCTCTCGCTCGCTCGCTTTGGCTCTTTTCTGTCTGTTTCTCTCTCTCCTCTCTCTCCCTCTCTCTCTCTCTCCTCTCTTTCTCTCCTCTCTCTCTCTCTCTCTCTCCTCTCTCGTCTGTCTGTCCCTGATTGTCTGTCTGTCTGTCTCTCTCTGTCTGTCTCTCCCCTCTCTCTCTTGTCTCTCTCCTCGGTCTCTTGTCTCTCTCTCTCCTCTCTCTCTCTCTCTCTCCTCTCTCTCTCTCTCTCTCTCTCTCTCTCCTCTCTCTCTCTCTCTCTCCTCCGTCAGAGTTCTTTTTTTCGCTTGTGCCACCTTTCATAATCCCACCGTTCAGGTAGCCACATGCCGTTTTCGGGGCCGATGTCTTACCACGACATCAGTGTGCGTGCATGCCCTTCACATCCATGCCATGGGCACACGAACACATAGTCTGGAACGAAAAGTGGAAGGGGACTGAACGGGGCGTGAAACGTTTCAGACATACGCGTCGTACTACGCCCAGGACCTCTGAGCTGTCATCTGGAGGACCAGGAGAGGGATTGGAACCTATACAGGGGGTAGTGACTCTGAAGACAAATTGTTCTTCGTCCCCCCCCCCCCCTCCACACACACACACACACACACACACACACACACACCCCAGCCTGACTGTTGTGGGACTGGAGCTCCAGCCTTTGGAAGGAAGGTCTGACGTGTCCTCCCCACAGACCATCCGGGTCCTTGGATATCCGAACGAACTGTGCCTGGAGAGAGGGAGCCAGCGTCTGTGACGACTCCAGTGCACAGACCTGATCGTTTTAGGGGGAGAGAGAGAGAGAGAGAGAGAGAGAGAGAGAGAGAGAGGGTCTCTTTAGAGGGAGTTAACTCTAGTCTAAACGCAGAGAACAATTTTAGAAGAAACGAATTCTGCAAAGGGAGTAAATTTTCTGTTGGAGATAAATTTAGTACACAGACAAAGAGAAACATGTCCCAGACAGACGAGTTTTTGGGGGAGATAAATCTAGTATGGACGAAGACAAAACGAATGTTCCAGAAAAAGCTCTTTTAAGGGAATCTTTCTTGGGTGCTCAATGTAGTATAGACAAAAACCAAAATCTGTAGATGAATAAGTAAAATGAATGGATAATGTACCAGAAAAAAGACTGCTCCAAGATGATGGCTCAATATTTGAAAAAAAAATTTTTATTGTGTGTGGACATTTTCTTCGTGGATTACAGCTTGTCCAGCGATCAGAACTGTCCAGCAATGTCGTTGATAGGCAAGGACCATCGCTTCATCTGCAGAGTAAGACAGTTAGCCACGGACTCTGTAGCGGGCACGATCGAAAATAAGAAATTAGAAATAAAGTAGAATAAAATGAAAAGAAATGAAAGAAAGAGAAAGCAAAGCAAAACAAAAAATAAAAAGCAAGGGAAAGAAAAAAAGAAACTAAAGAAAAGAGCAGAGGAGAAAGAAAACCAGTTTTCAAGATTTTCGTCAATACAGCAGCAGCAGGGCAGTAGTAGCAGCAGCTGCAGCAGGAGCTAACGCTGCGCATCACTGGCACACTGCACTGTACTGTGTGTGTGTGTGTGTGTGTGTTGTGCTGAACAACCAAAAGCGAAAGCGAGCTGCTGGCGGCGAAACTAGCCCGGCCTCGCCGCCCTCCTCCTCCTCCCCCCCCACTCCTTCCCTCCTTCCTATCCTGTCCCGCGCGCGGTCCGCTGCTGGTTGATTGGTTGGTTGGGGTCGGCCCGGCGTGTGTGTGTGTGTGTGTGTGTGTGTGTGATGATGGTGATGGTGGTGACTGTCTGCCTCCCCTGAGTCACCCATCAGCTGCTGCCAACTCCGCCAGTCGCCCGTCCCCCCCTGTACCGTAACCACAGTTCACGCCTTTCGCTTCCACCGCCACCACCGCCACGCCTCGCTGTTCCTTGTCCGCGTGTGTGTGTGTGTGTCTGTGTTGACTGATCTACTGAACTGTAAGTCAGTGTTGGACACTCTGGGGGCCGCTCAGGCTGCGTGACAGAGCTGCCAGCATGGATATGACCATGTTTTGGAGTCATCACGAGATCATTGACCGGTGAGAGGCGGTGTGTTGGGGGTGGTTGGTTGCTGTTTCGTGGTTTGTTTTTGTTTTGGGTTGCACGTGGGTGTGTGTGTGTGTGTGTGTGTGTGTGTATGTGTGTGTGTGTGTGTGTGTGTGTGTGTGTGTGCGCGGCGCGCACGCCATACTTGTTCGTGTTCGTTAGCCGCTTTGTCAACTTATGTTAGTTTCTTGTTTTTAATACTTTCCCGACTAGTTAATGTGTGTGTGTCACCCTGCC
>JADBJO010002853.1:252500-255000 GCA_016801955.1 Conus betulinus
CACACACAGCGTCATGATGATTTTAATGACTCACGTTGGACGGGAAGTAGAACCTGTACCAAGGGGAAGATATATGTATATATAAACACACACACACACACACACACACACACACACACACACACACACACACACACACACACAGCGTCATGAAGATTTTGATGACTCACGTTGGACGGGAAGTAGGCCATGTACGAAGGGGAGGTGGGGTGGGGTGGGGTGGGGGATCACGAAATGAACGTTTTACGGATTGTGAAATGAGTGGAAGTGTGTGTGTGTGTGTGTGTGTGTGTGTGTGTGTGTGTGTGTGTGTGTGTGCGCGCGCGCGGCGCGCGCGCGCGCGAACAATACTACTAGTAGTTACGCGTTCAGCTTAGAAGTTTACAAAACAACAACAAAGACAACACCAAAGCAAGGGGAGAGGATGGAAATGATAGAAAAAAAATCAGTTCTGAAAATTTGATAGGAAGACACGTTAAAAAAAAAAAGTTGCAAACCAGATACACCGATACACTTGGAGTTTGGTAGGTACAGGCAGTTGTGGTTGTTTGTATTTCCTCTCATACTTGGTGTAAAGAGAAAAGCACGTCTGTATCAACTAGTACGGGTAAAAGAGACAGATTTTTTTTTATTGAAAAAAAAAAAAAAAAAAAAAAAAAGTCGGAAAGTCGTGACCCTTGTGCTAAAAAAGCCCCCCCCCCCCCCCCCCCCCCCCCCCCCACCCCCACCCCACCCCCCCCCCACCCCCCACACACACACACCACACACACACCCACACATTTATGTGTTGTGTTGGTATGGTGGGTTGACTGTGAAGAGCAGAAATGTGCTTGAGAAAGTGGTGAACGTGGGAGGAAAAATCGTTGGTGAGAGACAAAAAAGTCTGAGTGAGCTATACAGGTGCCGTGTTGTTTGTAAGCGAAGAAGATTACGTGTGACCAGACCCACGTTCTTGCAAATCAGTATGACCTTCTTCAGTCAGGACGAAGATATCGATCGGTTAAATGCAGAGAAGTGTCAGATTTTAAACAAAGTTTTATTCCCCTGTCCATTGATTTCATGAACCGAGAAGATGTTTAATTGAAATTCAAATTCCTCTATATGAATGTATGTCATATGTGAGAAAATGGGTAATGTGGCTAAATTATTGTTTATTTGCTGTGAATGTGTGTGACCACAAATTAATTTCTCAAATTGAGATAAATAAGTTGACTTGACTTGACTTGACTTGACCTGACTTTGACACCTCTTCCCTTTCACTTCGCTGTCAGAACGACAGAAATTGCTCAGACGCGGAACCAGCTGGAGCGAGTCCCCCCCCGCCCCCCTCCCCGCCTGCAGTGAACGACGGTCCCCCATCAAGTTGCCGTGGGGCAGGGGGGGAGCGGGGAAAGGAGGAGGGAGGGAGTGCTGGTGGTCTTTGCCAGGTCCGGCAGGGTTGTTCGTAGGGTCAAACTGAGGAAGGTGTGTGGGACCCCCACCCCAGGTCAGTTTAAAAGTGACCACAGTAAAGATTGATTGGGAACGGTGAACCGTCTGGTGGTCCTGCCACAGGGATTTGAACCTTCACCTCCTCCTGACAGTCAGTCAGACACCAGCCCTTCGGCTGCTGGGGGTGGACAGAGGAGGTTGTCAGGCCGTTCCAGCTCCCAGCCGCACCAGTGGCGGTGCTTCGACCTTTCCGCTGTAGCCCCGCACAGCCCCAACCCTGCCGACCTTTCCCCTGTAGCCCCGCACAGCCCAACACTGCCGACCTTCCCCTGTAGCCCCGCACAGCCCAACCCTGCCGACCTTTCCCCTGTAGCCCCTCACAGCCCAAGCCCCACTGCCGACCTTTCCCCTGTAGCCCCCGCACAGCCCAACACTGCCGACCTTTCCCCTGTAGCCCCTCACAGCCCAACCCTGCCGACCCTTTCCCTGTAGCCCCCTCACAGCCCAACACTGCCGACCTTTCCCCTGTAGCCCCTCACAGCCCAACCCTGCCGACCTTTCCCCTGTAGCCCGCACACAGCCCAACACTGCCGACCCTTCCCCTGTAGCCCCGCACAGCCCAACACTGCCGACCTTTCCCCTGTAGCCCCGCACAGCCCAACACTGCCGACCTTTCCCCTGTAGCCCCGCACAGCCCAACCTGCCGACCGACCTTTCCCCTGTAGCCCCGCACAGCCCAACACTGCCGACCTTTCCCCTGTAGCCCCGCACAGCCCAACACTGCCGACCTTTCCCCTGTAGCCCCGCACAGCCCAACCCTGTACTAGAGGGGTTTTTGAAAGCAATTTTTAGCGTGTTCTATGGAAAACCTGTAGCAGTGGGGTGAGGGGAGGGGGAGGGGGGGAAGTAAAAGGGGGAGGGGGGCTGGGTGCACAGTTGTTTTTCCTTTTTTTTTTTTTTTTTTTTTTTAATACTTTTTTCCCCTTTTTTTTTCCCTTTTTGTTTGTTTTATACTACGTCTATGTAAAAGTTACTTGGAAGTGACAGCTTTGATGTGGCCCTTCGCTGT
>JADBJO010002853.1:260000-265000 GCA_016801955.1 Conus betulinus
GGCTGTTCGCAGTTGCATCTGTTGAAGATGAAAGCCAGGCAGATCTCTGCTGTGTCTTTTGAAGAGGATCGTGTCCTTTGAAGATAAGATAACTGCAGTTCCCTGCTGTGGTTTGAAGATCAGTTCTCTGCAGTTCTGCAGTCTTTTGAGGTGCTCTGTTGTCGTTTTGAAATAAAATGTATGCTGTTTTTCTGCTGTGTTCTTTGAAGACAAGATACTGCAGTTCTTTGGTGTCATTTGAACTGGCTTCAGTGCATTTGTCTGGTGTAAGTATTTTGAAGATCCCTGGTGTCATTTGAAGATAGAAATAACGTTGTGTTCTTTGAAGGTCAATGTCCTGCACTTCTCTGCTGTCAGTTGAAGATAAAATTACGCTCAAATGAAGATACAATTACGCGGTACTGCGCTGCCTTCTTTGGAGACAGGTTTCTGCCGCTCATTGTCGTCATTGAATGCAGATTTTTCGCCGTTCATGCTGCATTCTGTGATGATAAGAGGACCGACGATTATTTCGTTCAGACTAGGAGGAGTCTATATTCTGATTGAGATTAGTTGTTAAAATAGCCCCTTGTGTCAAGTATCAACAGTTCAGCATTGCCGTCAGACCCCAGTGTGTGTCCAACACTGACAGAGCCGTTTTTAGGTCAAGGCCGTCAGTGCTGGTGCACGTGATGCTCGCCCATTTGATCACGTCACTTCTGTGCCCTACTTCACATCTTGAACGCAGACCCAGAGTCTCTTTGTTTGCGTCTTGAAAAAAAAAACAAACAAAAACAAACAAACAAAAGTCCGTGCGGAGGAGGGGGGGGAGAGAGAAAATCTATATTTTTTTTTAAAATAATGCTGATTAGCGCTCGGTTGTTGACTTACCTTTTCTGATCGCCTGTCCCAGTATTACCCGTTATCTTTTTTGAGTGCGCTGGTCAAGGCTCCATTCGCGCGCGCGCGTGTGTGAGTGTGTGTGTGTGTGTGTGCGCGCGCGCGTGATGTGTGCGTGTGTGTGTGTGTGTGTGTGTGTGCGCGCGCGCGCGCGCGCGGGCTTGCGTGCGTGCATGCACGCGCACGCGTGTGTTTGTGAGTGTGTGTGTGTGTGCGCGCGCGCGCTCGAATCTGTGTGTGTGCGTGTGTGTGTGCGCGCGCGCGCGCGCGCGCGCGCGGGGTGGCACGCAGAAAAGGTAGAGAGGTGGGTGAGGGGAGCGAGCAGAGACGGAATGGAGGTAAGAGGCAGGGTGTGTGTTGAATGGAGATGATCATACCTTGCGCTGCAAGGTTGCACTGACCCGCTGCTTGGGAACTGTGTGTGTCTTCACAGTACCCCCCTCTCTCTCTCTCTCTCTCTCTCTCTCTCTCTCTGTGGTCTTTTTTTTTTTTACCTTCGCTTTGGCTGTGAATAGGGGCGACGGGGCTACCGCGACCGTTTACTGCTTGAACATGAGAACAGAAATGGCCAAGCATTGAACTGGGAAACGATCGTTTCGTGGAATTTTGTCGCCCCATCGCTTATAACCAGTATTAAACCAAGTTAAAAAAAAAAAAAAAAAAAAAAAAAAAAGCAAAGAAATAATAATGTACATGAAGAAGAGAAGAAAGAATAACGTCCCTTATAACTCCCATATCATTCTGTGCCCGCCCACAGTGGCCAACACCCTTTCCCATTCATGTTCAAACATAACGTCCTTCATCAACATTCCAATGAAATGTTTTTTGGTCTCCCAGTTAGAAAAGAATTCATTGATTACTTCCCCGGTGGAAGATATGCCTGATAACACTGTAATAGTAGACAAATCTGGATTACCTTCTGATTTCCTTGAGAAAAAAAAAATCTTAATTACGCCTCATAAAAAAAAAAAAAAAAAAAAAAAAAAGATGATTACATTCCATCGAAAAAGTTCTTGATTACGGAGAAAGAAAAACAAAAGGGGGGATACTCCCGTCTCCCACCCAAACTTTGAATTATTCTCTGAAATACTTTTTTTTTGAAAAATCGATGACGTGAAAATAGGAAGAGACAAAAAAATCCTGGAGTACGCTCCATTTTGGAGGAAAAAAAAAAAAGAAGAAAGAGGAGAGGACTTGCTGAGCAAAGAAAAAAGCCATCGTCTCTACCCACGTAGCATTGGCCACGTACAGGAAACGCCACGGAACACTTGTAACCTGCCTTTCCTGCATCTTCGGATTAAGAACAAAAAAACCTGGAGTTGCGCTCGGAAATTTTTGGAAAAAAAAATGGTCTGTCTGTCGCTGTCGCAAAAAATCTGTCGTCTGTCTGTTTTTTTTTTTTTTTTTCTCTGTCAAGGACTTCCTGAGCTGTGTCTCCCAGCCATCGTTCTCTACCCACGTAGCATTCTGCCACGTACAGGGAAAGCCACGGAACACAGTGTAACCTGCCTTTCCTGCATCTTCGGATTAACCCTTCCGTTTAAACACTTGCTGTCTTTCTGGTACCTCAGTCTGTCTGTCTGTCGCTGTCGCTCTGTCTGTCTCTTTTTTTTTTTTTCTCTGTCACTGTTCCTGTCTCTCTGTGTCTCTGTCTCTGTATTTCTCTCTCACTCTCTCAATCTCTGCCCTCTTTCTGTCTCTGCCTCTTTTTCTCTCTGTCTCTCTGTGGAAGTCTGTCTGTCTCTCTCTCTCTCTCTGTCTGTCTGTCTGTCTGTCTCTGTCTGTCTGTCTGTCTGTCTGTCTCTCTCTCTCTCTCTCTCTCTCTCTCTCTCTCTCTCTCTCTCAGGGAACTCTCTCTGTCCTTCTCTCTCTCTCTTCTCTGTTCACTCTCTCTCCTAAATTTAGCCACCAGGATAAAAAGTCCCGCCCTGTAAAGCGAGCCCACTGTGCTGGAAAAAAACAAAGGTCACTTCGCTGTTCAGCACTGTGCAGGGGAAGAGGTTCCACTGTGCTGCAGTACACGGAGCGGCCTGAGCCGACTCAGATAGCGAGGAGACACGAAGAGACTGAGGGGGGACAACATAGGTCACTTCGCTGCCACTGTGCAGGGGGGATACACTTCGCTGCCACTGTGCAGGGGACAACATAGGTCACTTCGCTGCCACTGTGCAGGGAACAGAGACTGAGGGGACAACATAGGTCACTTCGCTCAACATAGGCTTGCCACTGTGCAGGGAACAGAGACTGAGGGGGACAACATAGGTCACTTCGCTGCCGCTGTGCAGTGCCACTGAGACTGAGGGGACAACATAGGTCACTTCGCTGCCACTGTGCAGGGGACAGAGACTGAGGGGACAACATAGGTCACTTCGCTGCCACTGTGCAGGGAACAGAGACTGAGGGGGACAACATAGGTCACTCGCTCGCTGCCAGGTGCAGAGACTGAGGGGACAACATAGGTCACTTCGCTGCCACTGTGCAGGGGACAGAGACTGAGGGGGACAACACTAGCGCTGTCACTGTGCAGGGGCCGCCACTGTGCAGGGAACAGAGACTGAGACTGGGGGACAACATAGGTCACTTCGCTGCCACTGTGCAGGGAACAGAGACTGAGGGGACAACATAGGTCACTTCGCTGCCACTGTGCAGGGAACAGAGACTGGGGGGGACAACATAGGTCACTTCGCTGCCACTGTGCAGGGAACAGAGACTGAGGGGGACAACATAGGTCACTTCGCTGCCACTGTGCAGGGGAACAGAGACTGAGGGGACAACATAGGTCACTTCGCTGCCACTGTGCAGGGAACAGAGACTGAGGGGGACAACATAGGTCACTTCGCTGCCACTGTGCAGGGGGGACAACATAGGAAACACTCGCTGCACTGTGCAGGGAAGTCAGAGTGAAAGTGTCACACGATACAGTCACACAGTCACACACACACACACACACACACACACACACACGTGCACACACACTACGCACTGCGCGCACGCACGCACGCACGCACGCACATTTAGATACATTAAAAAAAATGTATGCTATCATGTTTGTGTCTTTTTCGTTTTCGATTATTTGATGACGGGCGAGGTGCAAATTAGAATTAGAAGAGAGAGAGAGAGAGAGAGAGGTTGTAAAGATTACTTTGATCCTCATTATAGATAGTTCTGAACTGACTTTGTAGTCTGTCTGTCTTTTGTCTGTCTCTCGGTCTGTTTGTCTTTCACTATCTTGGTCTCCCCCGCTATTGATCTCCTAGCCCGTCTGCCTCTCTGTCTGTCTGTCTCTCTCTCTCTCTCGCATTTCTCATTCTTTTTCTCCCTCTGTCTCTCCCACCCATCCCTTTCTGTCTCACTCTCTTTTCCCCCCTTCTTAGATACATTTTCCCCATGCATCTGCATCTCCCCTCCACACACACACACACACAAGCACGCATGCACACGCAACACACACACACACACACACACACACACACACACAACACACACATGACACACAACACACACACACACACACACACACACAGTGACTGGTTCAGTGGCTGTTTTGACCTCAAAGCTCAGACAGAACCCATTCAGATCTATCTGTCTGCGCAGGCCCACTTAGATCTATCTCTGTGTGTGTGTGCTCAAACCGGGCTGCTGGCGGCCCGTAAAGCCCCAGGTTTATCCTACTTTCCTGTCAGAGCTCTCAACCGTCTTCAAACTGCACGCCATCTGACGGCGCTCTCTCTCTCTGCCTCTCTCGTTGATAATAAACAGCTTGGTAGCGAACTAATTCAAGCTATCAGCCTGTACCGCCTGTCAGAGCTCCAACCGTCTTCAAACTGCACGCCATCTGACGGCGCTCTTTCTCTCTGCCTCTCTCGTTGATAATAAACCTTGGTTAGCGAACTAAAAGCCTCGCCTGTATCTGCAGACTTCGCAGGGATACTGTAGGAGGGTGGGTTTCTGATGGACTGTGCTTCTTGCCAGCGCGTGTGTGCGCATGCGCTGGTAGGCGATCCGCGCCAAAGTTGTCTAAAGCGCACCGCACTCGCCAGAACGCGCACGAGTAAGAGAGTCGCGCGCGCGCTATCAGTTACTCATATGATATAGAAACACACGCGCATGCTTCGCTCGCA
>JADBJO010002854.1:0-2500 GCA_016801955.1 Conus betulinus
ACACTGAAGAAGGATGGCTGGAGCGTAGAAGAGGAGAAACGAGGAGAGAAAGAGAGCACGATCGAGTTCTGGGATGCCGGGGATCGTTCGAGCGAGATGACAGAGACGCAGAGCCGAGATGGTCCCCCGATGAGACTCCAGAGAAGAGAGAAGAGATGCTTCAGGACGCTTTCAGATATGTTTTATTGACAATGGCCTACATGGCCCTTTTTTTAAAAATGTCAAGGGAGTGCTACAATTAATATTTGCAGAAGAAACATGAACGGCTCGTGTCGTGCCAAGTCAGGCAAGTAGAGAGAGAGAGAGCTAGAGTCAGAGAGAGAGAAGACGAGTGATCGAGAGAGTGAGAGGGAGAGAGGAAGAGAGAGACGTGAGGAGAGAATCTGTATCCTAGAGACCAGCCACCACCACCCCTCCTATCTATACCAATTCCACAGCGTTCTCTTCCCAGATCCCACTTCCCTCATCCTACACACAGCCACCACCACCACACCCCTCCTATCTATATCCAATTCCACAGGTTCTCCTTCCCAGATCCCCTTCTACTCATCCCTACACACAGCCCACCACCACCATCACCCCCCCTACGGTCTAATATCCAATTCCACAGGTTCTCTTCCCCAGATCCCACGTCCCTCATCTACACCACAGCCACCACCACCATCACCCCTCCTATCTATATCCAATTCCACAGGGTTCTCTTCCCAGATCCCACTTCCCTCATCCTACACACAGCACCACCCACCACCATCACCTCCTATCTAGATCCAAGTCCACAGGTTCTCTTCCCAGATCCCACTTCACTCATCCTACACACAGCCACCACCACCATCACCCCTCCTATCTATATCCAATTCCACAGGTTCTCTTCCCAGATCCCACTTCCCTCATCCTACACACAGCACCACCACCACCCACCCCTCCTATCTATATCCCAATTCCACAGGTTCTCTTCCCAGATCCCACTTCCCTCATCCTACACACAGCCACCACCACCACCACCCCTCCTATCTATATCCAATTCCACAGGTTCTCTTCCCAGATCCCACTTCCCTCATCCTACACACAGCCACCACCACCACCACCACCTCCTATCTATATCCAATTCCACAGGTTCTCTTCCCAGATCCCACTTCCCTCATCCTACACACAGCCACCACCACCACCACCCCTCCTATCTATATCCAATTCACAGGTTCTCTTCCCAGCTCCCACTTCCATTATCCTACACACACACCACACCACCACACCCCTCCTGTCTATATCCAATTCCACAGGTTCTCTTCCCAGATCCCACTTCCCTCATCCTACACACAGCCACCACCACCACCACCCCTCCTATCTATATCCAATTCCACAGGTTCTCTTCCCAGATCCCTTCTTCCCTCATCACACACACACACACACACACACACACACACACACCACACACACACACACACACACAGAGAGAGAGAGAGAGAGAGAGAGAGAGAGAGAGAACACACTGAAACTGAAACCAGTTTATTGTCAGATTAACTCATGGTTGTACTCACACACACACACACACACACACACACACACACACACACACACACACACACACACACACACACACACACACACACACACACACACACACACACACACACACACACACACACACACATCCCGTCATACACACATACCTCGTCGCGCACACACACATGCGCGCGCGTGTGCGTACGCACGCTCGCACACACACACACACACACACACACACACACACACACACACACACACACACACACACACACATCTGTCCTACACACGCACACACACACACACAACACACACAACACACACCACACACACACACACACACACACACACACACACACACACACCACACACACAATGCCCACAGTGCAAGAGTGAAAGAAATAACAGTTTTTAGGGAACTTGTAATCTGGAAATAATGTGGTGCATAGTGGACAGTGAAAAAAGTTTCCTTGCAGTTGACGGGTCTGATGACAGGAAAAATGTTCAAGGACTTTACGAAAAGAAAAAAAAAAAAGACTTGTTTTTGAAATGGGATTTAATATCGACCCGAGGAGAGAAGGGGAAGGAAACAAGACAGTGTTTCAAAGATTCGAAGTTTCTCAGAGAGCATGGGTGGAGAAGAATCAGAACTTCCTCCCATGTAGAAAGGGAAGGGGCGGGGAGGAGAGGGAGGGTAGGGGAGCGGGACAACAAAGTGTACTGAAACGATAGAGAGAGGGGGTGGGGGGGGGGGGGGGGGGGGGTCAGAGTAAGGGGAGTAGGGAGGGGATGAAGGAGAGTGAATGGGGGGAGTGGGACGAGGGAAGGGCAGACAACACAGACATTTCTTTAAACATTGCCCCCCCCCCCCCCCCTCCCCCTCCGCCCCAAAATCGATGTTTCCGGAGAAACCTCTAGTCACTGTGTTTTGGGGTTAATTTTAAGTGTAAAGACGGTGGAGCGTGCGATGGAGTCGACTCCTTCCGCTTGCCCGAAAGGA
>JADBJO010002854.1:12500-15000 GCA_016801955.1 Conus betulinus
CTTGCTTTGAAAACAGAAAGAAAGAAAGCTGAAAATGAAAACATATACGAAGACAAGGAAAGAAAAACAGAGAGAGAGAGAGAGAGAGAGAGAGAGAGAGAGAGAGAGAGAGAGAGAGAGAGAGAGAGAGATACGACGGGAAGGACAGTCGGGGTTACTTCGGGGATGGGGTGGGAGGTTGGGAGAGGATGGTGATGGAAGAAGGTGAGGGGGGGAGGGGAGGGGTTTTAAGATTGTAAGCGATGCTAACAAAGGATTATTAATCGACCTAACGTCTAACGGTCAAGTGCATGAAGACGCTTCTGGTCCAATGTGCTCTCCCCCCGTCCTCCACCCCCCACCCCACCCCCACCCCCCACTTCACTTATCCCTTTCACTCATCCCAATCCATCCTTTCCTGTCCCGACGTCCACTTCATTCGAACTTCCTCAATCCACATGACGTGCGCATAGCGAAGTGTTGGTTTCACGACAGAGTGACTGAGGGCGGAAATGAAGAAGCATAGGATAAGATTAATCTGGCAATAAACTATGTCAGAGAGAGAGAGAGAGAGAGAGAGAGAGAGAATGGGTGCGCGCGCGCGCGTGTGTGTGTGTGTGTGTGTGTGTGTGCACTTGATTGTCATTGCTATCGTTGTCTTTGCGCGTGCGTACTTCTAACGTTATCATTTGCAAACTGAACATCTGTCTGGAGAATGTTATATTCTGACTTTGACAGATGAGTCTAAAACGTCTGATGCAAGGCGGGTTGGTTCCTACTCATGGTTTTGATAAATCACACCGCAAGACGCTCAGTTTAGAAAAAGAGGGGGTTAGTTACCGCCAAGGACACAGACATATAAAGTACAGGACAGGACAAAATGCACTTCGACCTCTTGGGTCTTCTTCAGGCAAAGAAGAAGACCACTTGGGTCAAACAAGAAGACCTCTTGGGTCTTTTTCAGGCAAAGACAACTAACATTGAGGACAGTGAAAACGAAGAACAAGAAACCGCTTAACTTGTTTTTTACAAATGTTTTTTTTTGTTTGTTTTGCTCCGAATATGAGAAGATATGTGGTTTCTCATTCTTCGTTTTCACTGTCCTAAACGTTATTTGTCTTTGCCTGAAGAAGACCCAAGAGGTCGAAATGCGTTGTGTCTAGTCCTGTACTTTGTTTGTCTGTGTCCTTGGCGGTAACAAACCCCCCCCCTCTCTTTCTAAATCGAGCGTCTTGCGGTGTGATTTTTCAAAACCATGAGTAGGAACCAACCCGTCTTGCATCAGACGTTTAAGACTCATCTGTCAAAATCTGAATATAACATTCTCCAGACAGATGTTCAGTTTCCAAATAATAACGTTAGAAGTACGCACGCGCAAAGACAACAATGGCAATGACACTACACACACACACACACACACACACACACACACACCGCTGACTTAATGAGGATTTCCTGCGTGAAAGGTGCAGACAATGTCGTTAAACGCATCGGAATTGCGATCTCTTTAACACTTTGAATGTTTTCTTTCCCATCTCTCGACGGAATGAAGATTGAAAGAGAGATTAAAAGGACACTGGGGAAAACACTCACTTTCTGCCTCACCTAACGTATCAAAGAATTCATGTTGTAAATCTCACGGACATTTTATGTAGTTTCCGTGTGATTACAAAGAACAGGTTTCAAAATAAATGAATAAATAAAATGAGAAGGTAAGAGAAATATGAAGGAAAGATTAAATGGAGAAACATCATATCTTGCTTTGAAAACAGAAAGAAAGAAAGCTGAAAATGAAAACATATATACAAGGAGAAAAAAGAAAAACAGAGAGAGAAAGAGGAGAGAGAGAGAGAGAGAGAGAGAGAGAGAGAGACTACGACGGGAAGGACAGTCGGGGTTACTTCGGGGATGGGGTGGGAGGTTGGGAGAGGATGGTGAGGGAAAGAAGGTGAGGGGGGGGAGGGAGGGGTTTTTAAGATTGTAAGCAATGCTAACAAAGGATTATTAATCGACCTAACGTCTCTAACGGTCAAGTGCATGAAGACGCTTCTGGTCCAAACTGCTCTCCCCCGTCCTCCACCCCCACCCCCCCCCCCCCACCCACCACCCCACCACCCCCCACTTCACTTATCCCTTTCACTCATCCCAATCCATCCTTCCCTGTCCTGACGTCCACTTCACTCGAACTTCCTCAATCCACATGACGTGCGCATAGCGAGTGTTGGTTTCACGACGGAGTGACTGAGGGCGGAAAAATGAAGCATAGCATAAGATAATCTGGCAATAAACTATGTCAGAGAGGCAGAAGAGAGAAGAGTCAGATGTCAGAGAGAGAGAGAGAGAGAGAGAGAAGAGAGAGAGAGAGAATGGAGGGAGCAGAGATGGTGCGCGCGCGCGCGCGCGTGTGTGTGTGTGTGTGTGTGCACTTGATTGTCATTTGCTATCATTGTCTTTGCGCGTGCGTACTTCTAACGTTATCATTTGCAAACTGAACATCTGTCTGGAGAATGTTATATTCTGA
>JADBJO010002854.1:25000-30000 GCA_016801955.1 Conus betulinus
GCACCCACCCACATGTGTCCCATATGTGGGCGTTCCTTCCGGGCCCAGATCGGCCTCACCAGCCACCTGCGGACCCCACACTCAGCGATCTTCCATCTAAGATTGAAGTCATGGTTATCTTCGAAATCGAAGGACGAACAGCAGCACTAGAAATGTGAGCCAGCATTTGATTTTAAAAACTAACTCCCCCTTCAATTATTTCCCCCTTTTTTTTTTTTTTTTTTTTTTTTTGGGGGGGGGGGGGGGGATCTTCACTGATGAAATCACACATAATCTTCATATACATGATCTTCCTCTTAGCTGGCGCACATTTCAGGTCTTTGCACTCACTCGTGACCCTATCTTCGCGTTAGTTCCAAGAAACAAAGTAATCCCATTCCTTTGATTTCCATCTGTCTGCTTGGAACCACCTGGCTTGTACATTTGATGGCCGTATGAGAGAAAAAGAGAAGAATGAACTTTCAGACACAATAAAAATTCTCAAAACAGTCCCAACTGCGCCAGTCTATGAATACTCGACTCCTTAAGCAAGGTCTTGGTGGCATTCATGTTTGGTGTGCAGCCTGTGTGAGAAATTCTTCTTCCGCAATCTTTATCAGGAATGGCGGCGCGTTTATGCATTACAGATGGGGGGGATGGGGGAAGGGGGGGGGGGGGGGGGGGGGGGGCTTCGATAAGGAAGCCTGAAAGGCTTTGTGACTCAGAATGTATGTCCCTAACCCCTAACCCAGCCCTCTACCTAATCCTTTCTATCTCAAGAACCTTCATTGAAAAATCTACCCAGTTCGGACGACAGAGTTGTCTTCTCCTTTCTTCATAAAGGAAGCATCGTCAGCCCTCAAGAACCGAGGCAGAAACGATATGTAAATGTATGCAGAATTTCACGCAGTGCGTTCGTTTCGCTGGCCGGGCCTGAGGATGCGAAGCAATCAATAATTTAATGGGCAGACAGTTAATGTTGGTTTATCGTGGCGCACACTCCCCTGGCTTTGAGTTTAAGGCTCGATGAGGAGCAGGAGAGAAGAAGGAGGAGGAGGGAGGGTGATGATGATGATGACGATGATGATGATGATGATGATAATGGTGATGATGATAACATCTTCTGTGGAACACCAGGTTGTTTCAAATTTCGAGAAAATGTTCAGCGAAGCGGTAAGATTATACATACTGCTCAGAGTAAACTCTCGCTGCATGCACTGGCTCAGATGATGATGATGGTGATAATCATGTGTGTGTGTGTGTGTGTGTGTGTGTGTGTGTGTGTGTGTGTGTGTGTGTGTGTGTGCATGTGAAAGTGCGCACGCATGCCTGTGTATGAGTGTGTGGTGAGGGGGAGAGAGAGTGAAAGGGAAGGAAAGGAAAGCACGCGTGTGTGCACGTATGTGTGTGTGTGGTGTGTGTGTGTGTGTGTGTGTGCGTGTGTGTGTGTGTGGTGTGTGTGTGTGTGTGTGTGTTGTGCTACCTTTACGTTTAGATGAAATGACCACTGGTGTGTGTGTGTGTGTGTGTGTGTGTGGTGTGTGTGTGTGTGTGTGTGTGTGTGTGTGTGTGAAGAGAGAGAGAGAGAGAGAGAGAGAGAGAGAGAGAGAGCGTGGGGAGTGGTTAGAGGTGGTAGTTAGAGGTGGTTTATTTGGAGGATGGAAGGGGGGATGGATGAACAGAAAAGGAGGATGGAAGGCAGAGAGTTGGGGAGAAGAGAGAGAGAGAGAGAGAGAGAGAGAGAGAGAGAGAGAGAGAGACAGACAGAGAGGAGAGGAGAGGACAGACAGACAGACAGACAGACAGGCAGACAGACAGACAGACAGGACAGACAGACAGAGACAGACAGTCAGACAGACAGACAAGGTGTGTTATTGAAATTACGGATCTGCTGCTCGCGCTGTAAATCTGTCAGGCATTTAAGGACCTATCTGCACAGAGTTCCACATCAATGAACTTTGACGGAACGTGTCGTGCCAATGGATCTTACTCTGGAATTGTGACCTGTCGGAATGCTTAGCGCAGTAGGGGCATGTGAACAAATAAAATCGAAACAAAACAAAATGAGTTTTCGTTTCAATTTTCCCCCCTTGTTCGCATGAGCTGGAGAGAGAGAGAGAGAGAGAGAGAGAGAGAGAGAGAGAGAGAGAGAGAGAGAGAGAGACTCATACACAGACACAGACAGACAGACACTGACAGAGACAGACAGACAGACAGACAGACAGACAGAGAGAGAGACAGAGACAGACAGACAGAGACCACAGTGACTGACTAACCGACCAACCGACCAACGACCGACAGACAGACAGGACAGACAGACAGACAGACAGACAGACAGAGACACAGACAGGCAGACAATGGGAGGAGGGGTGACAGAGCAACAGATATCTTGAGTCGGACGGAAAAAAAAATGAGAACAGAGAGAAACAGACCGACAAAACACAGTGAGGGAGTGGGGCGGGCTGGGGGTGGCGGTGGGGGGGTGGGCGAAAATGAAGCAGGAAGGGAGGGGGGTTGGGGCGGGCTGGGGGTGGGGGGTGGGCGAAAATGAAGCAGGAAGGGAGGGGGGGTTGGGGCGGGCTGGGGTGGGGGTGGGGATTTATTCATAAAGGCCAAAGCCCCTTAGAATGGGGATATTCACTGTGATTCATGTCGCATATTGACACTAGTCTTCATCATGTTACATAAACACTTCGCATCTGGAATGCTTTATACAGGTAAATAGCAAATTTTCTAATAGTATGTTCATTAGATGATGACATTAACAAGACCAATTGAAAAAGACAAGGATTCTTGAATATTTTTGTGGTATGAATTGCTCTCTGAGGTCACTTAATCTTGGGCACGTCAATACAAAATGAACTTCATCTTCTTTCAGATTTTTGGCATAATGGACAAATTAGATTTCTGTCACATAATTGTCTATAACGAAAATGATGAGTAGCAATATCAGACACACCGAATCTGAATCTAGTCATAATACCCTTTAGTTGTTTATCCATCTTCATCGATATGTATACAGGTAAAACAGCGTAAATGACTGAACGTTCTATAGGACTCAAATCTATCGCTGTTTTGCACATGATAATTCCAATTTTGCCACTACTACAATCAATCAGCCTTTCTCGAAATACCCGAATAAAAACATTCATATCACTCACACCTTGGTTCATCCCAAACAAAGCTGAAACCATATTCACACAGTTTCATCCTCACCTTGGTCACCCAGTTTTTCTTACCTCTATTGTCTAAGTCTAGCAACATTCTATACGCTTTGAGCGGTAATCTGTGCTCCTGCATCTGAACAATTTTTAAACCAATATCGGATACATTTAACAACCGAATGCAAACTTATAGGATGCCTTGCTGTTTCACCATATACTAAATCGTTCGGGGTTTGCAAAGATACACCCAAGAAATTTTTAAGAGCAAAAAGATGAATTTTTTCACAGTGCACAGCGGGCAGCATCAAGGCCCCATATTTCAGCTCCATACTGTAACATAGGTTGAATCTGGCAATCAAACAATTTCAAAAACAGAGTGAGGGCATCGTTCTTTAGCAAAGAAAAATTTTTTCATAATGCACAATAATGGACATTTTGCTCTACTTGCTAAATCCTTGCAAGCAAAGGCAAAACTCAAACGCGTGGAGAAGTAGATACCGAGATACTTATATACATTAACAATAGGCATTATAGATCCGTTGTATGTCCATCTTTCTCTTGCTGCCAGATACCCACCCTTCCTAAATACAATTATATTACTTTTTGACAGGTTGACTTTTAACTGCAATGAAGCAGCGCGACACCTTGTAAAGTGTTTAACTGAGTTTGTAATCCTATCACTGTTTCTGATAACAAGACCACATCATCAGCTAAAAGGAGAATGAAAATTTCTAGAGCATCGTTTATGAAATGTGCACCATGCCTTCCACGACGTATCATTTCCTGTGTCAATTCATTAATAAATAAAGAAAACAAGACGGGACTGCAGACATCGCCCCCGTTTCACACCAGAAGTACATTTAATGTACTCTGTCAAACCTGCACCAGATCGCACTCTTGCCTTCACACATTCATACATACTTATAACACATTTATATAAGTTTCCCATGAACACCATTTTTCAGCAATACAGGCCACAATAAAGTTCTATTTACAGAATCATCAAAAGCCTTCTCAAAATCAATAAAGGCAACATATAATTTACGATTTAAGCAAACCTGTTTTTGTATAAATGCTATCAATGTGAACATGTGATCAACAGTAGAATAGTTTTTCTTGAACCCAGCTTGGTATTCTCCTCCGTAATATTATGTTCTTCTATACCCACTCCTGTAATCTCATGTTAATAACCGCACTATACAATTTACTGCACACATTACACAGTGAAATACCTCTGTAATTATTTGGGTCGTTTGCATCTCCTTTTTTTAAACAATGGAATGACAATGGATTCTGACCAAGATCTGGGATATATCCCTTAGTCAAATAAGGAATTAAAGAATTTAACCAAAAACTCTAGAAATAAGTTTGACTGGCAAGCAGTTTTTATAACTTCACCTATATATTTCCATCTGGGCCGGCAGCTTTCCGAGGTTTTATCTTCTTAGAGCCAATAAAACTTTTTCTTTAGAAATGGGACGGTTTAGATTGTCATCATCAAATTCAGTGTCATTTACGTTAGTTTCATTAACTAGATCGTCATGAGAATGATCATTTCCTTCAAGCAGTTTTCTAAAATGATAAAACCATGTTTCAAGACTTATATCATTCACAGGTTGTTTTCTTTTTTTCCTGAAATTTTGTGCACACAATCCCAAAACTCTTTCTGACTATTTACAGACTGGAGAGTAGTTCTGTCAACAAAGCATCATTATATTGTTTTTTCCTTTCTCTTTAACAAATGTTTATATTCTCGCCTTGCTTTGCAGTAGGACTCACGTGACGGCTCGGATAAAGAACGTCGAAATGTCTTTAATAAATTACGAGCATTTCGTTTGTTAGCTCGGCATTCCATAT
>JADBJO010002854.1:46217-48717 GCA_016801955.1 Conus betulinus
GGTTATGAACAAGACGGGTCGAAAAATCACACTAAACAAAGGCTTCTGGTAGGAGTCGAACCCACAACTTTCCAGCTTTCAGTTGTGCGACGACAGTTCTGGCAGCTGCAGCTTCATCTTTATCCTATGAATAGTCCTGCAGACAGCTTAGGGTGTGAAAAGTAATGCGATCAGCGACCATCTTGTGGCCTGTCAAGAGTATCATCTATACCGTTACGGGAATGTTGTAACATTTGTCTTCAAAGGTGTGGATTTTCTCCTGTAAATATGCTGTGTATGTATCCATACGTTTTGGCCAGTATATTCCTTTTAAGCCTACTGATAAAACAGGAAGAAAGACTGGGATCTCTGAAACTTTCACAGTCGGGGCTGTTAACAGACCTGCACAGAAGTGCATCCTACTGCGACAGAAATGTACGTAATAACCCTTGTCTGTCTTCAACAGGCATGCAAATGCGTACACACCTTTTTTCTGTCAAACAGCGAAGAATAACTTTCGCGAATTTTGGGTGGGGGGGGGGGTGGGGTGGGGGGGCGGGGGGGGTGGGGTGGTTTGGGGGGGTGGGGGGGGGGGGGGTGGGGGGGGGTGGATTTTGGTCCACGTGACAAAATACTGCTTGCTGGAGTGAAACTGACTTCGACATGGTACGGTAGAATGGTATCAACGGAAAAGTGGATGTTGAAATTGATAAACCGTCAAGGGTGATCCAAAGTTTCAAAAAATAGAGATGGCAGAAAGAGAGTAAGACGAAAAGGAAACGAAGAAAGCACGTGAAAATATTATATTATGACTGGGCATGAACAACAACCCCCCAAAAGGCGAAGACTCTCATCCACCGCAAAATACATTCTACACTGTTGCTGACGAAGCCGGTTTAACCGGCGTAAGAGCAGTGAGAAGAAGCTCAGTGGCTTGGCTAAAAGTGCATATGGCCTGAACATTAAGGCAGTGTTTCTATAAAAGACAGATGGAGAAGGAGAGATGGGAAACGGTCGTCCCATCTGTCACCCAGTGTCCACTTGTGAAGACAGGGCCGCAAAGTTCGGTGTGGCTGGAGCAGAGCGGGGCAGAGACCGCCAGTCCTCTTCCTCTGTTTGGCTTTCACGGTGTGAGGCCTGCTTCTGTGACCGACAAAAGAGGTCCTCAGTCGTGATGCAGCTTTTCACCCCCACGCTGTGCGTCCTTCGCTTCAGGGTTCTCGTCGCTCGCTTCTCGTCGCTTGTGTTCTCTGTCAGTGTCTGTCTCTTTTGTTGGGCTGTCTCTCTGTCTCTGAACTCTGTCCTCTCTGTCTGTCTATTTGTCTGTCTGTCTGTCTGTCTGTTCTGTTGTTACTCCCTCTCTCTCTCTCTCTCTCTGCGTAGCATGTGCTGCTGTCTCTCTCTTTCTCTCTCGTCTCTGTCTCTGTCTCTCTCTCTCTCCCCCTGCACACAGCATGTGCTCTCTCCTCCTCTCTCTCTCTCTCCGCGCCCTCAATCCTCTCTCTCTCTCTCTCTCTCGGTCTCTCTTCTGTGTGTGTGTGTGTGTGTGTGTGTGTGTGTGCGCGCGCGAGTGAGTGAGAGAGAGAGAGAGAGAGTGTGTTGTGTGGTGTGGTGTGGTGTGTCGTGTGTGTGTGTGTGTGTGCGGCGAGTGAGTGAGAGAAAGAGAGAGAGAGAGAGAGAGAGTGTGTGTGTGTGTGTGTGTGTGTGTTGTGTGTGTTGTGTGTGTGCGGCGAGTGAGTGAGAGAAGAGAGAGAGAGAGGAGAGAGAGTGTGTGTGTGTGTGTGTGTTGTCCCGGGCACTCAGCCGTACACGTTGATAAAAGAGGGAAGTTGAACGAGGCGAAACGTGAATGGATGATGATTAGCGAAGTCTTCCCTAGCTGAGAAACAATCATCCCCAGATTTGCCCTGGACAGGGATGGACAGACGAAGAGATAACCAAGCAGAGTTTGCCAGGAAGGCAGACACAGGGGGCGGCTGGAAGGACAGGGGTGATGGAAAAGAGAGAGCTGGGAAGAGAGAGGGACGATTACTTTGGCCTGTGTTTTGACAGTGGCTGTCCACTCACCTGAGAATCACTTTCTTCTTTTCTTTATATGTTCCCTCTCTCTCTCTCTTTTTCTGTCTCTCTTCTCTCTCTCTCTCTCTCTCTCGCGATCCTCTCTCTCTCTCTCCCTCTCTCCCTCTCTCTCCTCTCTCTCTCTGCTCTCTTCTCTCTCTCGCTCTCTCTCCCCCTCCTCTCTCGCTCTCTCTCTCTCTCACTCTCTCCGTCTCTCTCGTCTCGCTCTCTCTCTCATCTCTCGTGGCTGGGTGGAAAAAAGCGTTTATATTGCGTATCTCTTACCCCTTGTTAAAATTTGTCTCTCTCTCTCCTTCGTCTCTCTCTGTCTTGTCTCTCCCTCTCCTCCTCTCTCTCTCTCTCCTCCTTTCCCTTTCCCCCCCCCCCCCCCCTCTCTCCCTCCCTCTGAACTGCCTTGAAGAGACTAGGGGTAGTGCAACCTTCAGCGGTTTTTCTCTGTTTG
>JADBJO010002854.1:86217-93717 GCA_016801955.1 Conus betulinus
TCTGGGCGTGACGCCAGCGCGGGGAAATTAAACTATCAAATAATCACAAACATCGATGTCACTTGCTCTTTGACCTTTTTAATCAGCACTTAGTGATTGAAACAGTCGCACCATTTTTGTTCCGCGCTTTCGTTATAACTGTCATTCTTCATTGTCGAGTGTGTGTGTGTGTGTGTGTGTGTGTGTGTGTGTGTGTGTGTGTGTGTGTGTGTGTGTGTGTGTGTGTGTGTGCGTGCGTGCGTGCGTGCGTGTGTGTGTGTGTGTGTGTGTTCTCACTTATTTATTTTGGGTTGCCCAGACAGGAAGCTGACCTAATCATCAGCACTCTTCGCTGACTGATGTCACGATCTGGCTGTTCATTAGCAGTAATCAGTCTCGCTGTTCCCGTGTGTGCCACAGGAGTCAGCGGTGGCAGGGTCAGGAGGATTCTGTTGGAAGACATCTCAAACCGTCAGGATCGCTCATTATGGCGACTGCTAACAGAAGATCGTGCAAATGTCAACTTTTTTTTGTCTTAGGCTCTTGTTCGAGTCGACAGTTTTGTGCGAGTTTTGAGGTGTGTGTGTGTGTGTGTGTGTGTGTGTGTGGGTGTGTGTGTGTGTGTGTGTGTGTGTGTGTGTGTGGTTTATCTGCTCACAAAACTGTCTTTGTTGTCTTTACAAGAAGTTAAGTTTCTCGGAGTAATCTTCCACTATAAACTTTTTTTGGAGTAAACATATTAATTTCCTTGTAGAAAAGGCTAGGAAAAAAATTGGTTTATTACGTGTTCTTTCTGCCATACCTCTGATTAACTGGGGATCTAATCTCGTCTATGTCGCCTCAGGGTTAGTTCGTTCAATTCTGTCATATGGCCAAGAAGTTTTTTTTACAGCTGGAAAGACAGATTTACACAAGCTTACCAGTATTGACTCGTTAGCCTTTAAAATTGCATTAGGACTTCCCCGATGGGCTTCAATTGATTTGACGTACAAGGAGGCTGGTGTGTTACCCTTAAATGAACACAGGCTAAGTTGCGCCTGTAATTTTACAGTGAGGGCTAGAACCATCCCAAATTCAGTAATGACTGAACTGGATGGCAGTACGTATATTTCAAGAGAGATCCGTAACAAATCGGTATACATGTCCCTAGGTGATTATGTTTCCCCATTGTTTCAGAACTGCAACCTGTCTCTTGATGGTATTGCCCAGGTTCCATGTTGTTCATACCCTTCGTGGTTGTCAGAGCAGGCTGAAATAATCTACTCTTACGGAGATTTAAATAAAAAAAGATAATCCTCTGTTACTATCATCCTATGCCAAAGACTTGATAGACAGGAAATACGATTCCCATCTACACATTTTCACGGATGGTTCTGTTTTAGATTCTTCCGATGTTGGGGCTTCCTTTGTAATACCAGCGCTTAGCATCAGAAAGAAATTCCATATTACGAAAGGATGTTCTATATTTACAGCAGAGTTATTTGCTATTTTGAAAGCACTAGATTTTATACTTGACATGCCCGTTATACATAGACAAATACTTATACTATCGGACTCAAAATCAGCGCTTACGGCTTTACATTGTCAATCAAAATCTAGTCGTTCAGACTTGGTGTGTGAGATCTTATTTCTCATTCTCATTCATCAGTTAATAACCCCGGGGTATCGATGTAACTCTGTTATGGGTTCCAGGGCACTCTAGTTTACGTGGCAATGATTTAGCTGACTTTTTATGCTAGGAAGTTGCAAAAAATAAATCTGATGTTTTGAATTGTGATATCCTTCTTTCTTCATCTGAAGCTATCCACATTCTGACAAGTTCAATCTGGAACATAAGACAGAAACAATACCTTGAAGATTCAGCTCGGAAGCACAGATGGGATATGACGAAACCAACAAGCAAATGCTGTAATCCTCCAGGGCCAATCCCAAATCGTAACCTTGTACATAGGCTGCGGGTTAATGGTTGGTTAGGTAGGTATTTAAAACCGGCACCTGCTTGTGCATGTGGGTCAGACTCTCGATATCCCTCATTTTTTATTTGACTGTACTAGTACAAAAAAATCACTTTCAGCCTCTTCATGATAAGATGAAGTCCTTCAAGCTTCCATTGACTTTGTCAAGTGTTTTTAATCCCAGTTATGAGAACGGCTGGAGCCTGGCATTATGTTGGCTGTTACTTTTATTAAATCTAATCCACTTGGAAGATATTTTTAATTCTTCCACCGCCCCCCACCCTCTCCTCGATGCCTTCCTCCCCCCTAACAGGTTTTGTTTTTGTTTGTTTGTTTTTTTAGAACCCATTCGCGAATTTTTGAAATGTTAAAATCTTATTCTAGGCATATTCCATATCAGTATGGTTCGGCTCTAATTTGCACGTAGAGCAAGGCTTTTCATCCCCCCCCCCCCCCCCCCCCCCCCCCCCCCCATCTTCCTCCCTCTTCTCCCCTTCCCCAATCCATATACACCCATAAGCTGTTCGACTCTTACGAGTAATATGTCAGCCAGTTCCATACTTTAATGACCCTTGACTACCATGTATTGGATATACATGTAGTCACACAGAATTGTGTTTCTGAATTCCGGTATATATGGGCTCTCAGTGTGTGTGTGTGTGTGTGTGTGTGTGTGTGTGTGTGTGTGTGTGTGTGTGTTATGTGTTAGTGTATGTAGAAATTATCTCCTCTATAGGCTTATTGCTTTGATGTTTGGACAAACGAACGAATGAACGAAGTTTAATGCTGTTAGGCTGTAAAAGCCCTTTAAGCAAATCGGCGGGATGTACAACAACAAAACGCGACTCAATTTCGATTTTATTAACATGGAAACCACAGCAATATCCTGTTTTTTTCACTTTACGTGATGAAATCATGAACGAGAAAATGTCACTGGTGTTCACTGTCAGTTCTGTAGACGACGGTCACCCCAGGTAAAACTGGATCAGTCCGTGGACAGCGTGCAGCCGCCATAGAGCACATGCTTGGGATCTCTGCATGCTTCGTGTTGCCGATGCGTCTTCCTTTCAAATGCAGGACAATTTAAGACATTTCTCTTATGACATGTGTCTTTCTTCCTGGTTGTTAAACCCAGAAAAAGCGATCGTCTTCCGAACACGGATCGCAGGAATATTCTTGAACGACGTCGTCTGATTCACACAGCAGCACACTTACATCATCCGTTTGATGGAACACATCCTTCCGAAATACTTTTTGTCTATAGCTTGCTCCAAACTTGTGTCGATGTCCGACTGGTGGATTTCTGGGCCCCTGCTGTTGCACACAGACGGATCGGGGTGCGAGCACCGAAGCGTATCCTGAATGGGCGTGGATGTGTATGTGCGTGTGCGCGCGTATGTGTGCGTGCATGCGTGTGTTTATGAGAGTGAATGCATGTGTGTACGAGTGCTCGAGTATGAATGTGTGTGTGTGTGTGTGTGTGTGTGTGTGTGTGTGTGTGTGTGTGTGTGTGTGTGTGTGTGTGTGTGTGTGTGTGTGTGTGGGCGTGTGTATGTCTGTGTGTGAGTGTGCAAGTTTGAGCGTATGTGAGGGTATGGGTGTGTTCTTATTGAGATGCGTGTATTTGTGTATTTATGTAAGTGCGTACTTTTGTGTGTGTGCGCGCGGGCACGCGCGCCCGTATGTGTATGTGTATGTGCGTGAGTACGCACGCCGCACATGTGTGTGCGCTTGTGTGTGTGTGTGTATGTGTGCGCGCGTATTTTGGTGTGTTAATTATGCTTCTTTGCTTTGAATGAAAAACGTTGGTATTCTGTTCAAAATGTTTTCTTAAATGTCAGTACAACTTTGAGTTAATCTGACAATAAATTGGTTTCAGTCAGTCAGTCAGTCAGTGTGAGTGAGGGATGATAGGAGAGGGTGAGGCTCTGAGGCAGAATATGGACATACTTTTGTGTTAAAGGTGTGTGGTGTGTGTGTGGGGGTGGGGGGGGGGGGGGGGGGGGGGGGGGGGGGGGAGTCGGTCGTAGTCCTGTATGCCGCTGAGTGAAGGACCCTCTATGCTTATGTGTATATGCGCGTGTGTGTGTGTGTGTGTGTGTGTGTGTGTGTGTGTGTG
Source organism: Conus betulinus (assembly GCA_016801955.1). Taxonomy (NCBI): domain Eukaryota; kingdom Metazoa; phylum Mollusca; class Gastropoda; order Neogastropoda; family Conidae; genus Conus; species Conus betulinus. The sequence goes on from JADBJO010002854.1 coordinate 90,271, forward strand.
TGTGTGTGTGTGTGTAAATGCTTCAAATCATTTAGTATGTCCACAACAAGATCAAGAACCTCATCTTCCAATAATTCATTGACGTCTCAAGAATAAATCATCACATCTACAAAGTCAGAAATTGATTGATTGAGAGAGAGAGAGAGAGAGAGAGAGAGAGAGAGAGAGAGAGAGAGAGAGAGAGAGAGAGAGAGAGAGAGAGCGAAGGAAGGAAAAGGGAACAATTTAAAACATGACACCAGGACGATGGGATATGGGAAATAAGCATGATTTAGAGAAAAAAAAAAAAGCAGAAAAGAAAACTACTACAGTAAGAAACAAAACCCAGTGATTAAAGCAACAAAAACACACACAAACAAACAAACAAACAAAAACCGAAAGATCCAGGAGCACCCAACAGACCACTGCATATTTAAGTCAGTAATGACAACAAGGGGAAATCAAATCATTAATGAATCACAGCATCGACGTCGCACGGTGTTCGACCTTAACCAGCATCACAGCGTTCATAAAAATAAAAAATAAAAAAAATAAAAAAGTCCCGGGTTTTTTGCGCCACGCTTACGTAACCGCCGTCATTCTTCATTGTCAGGGATTGTTTTCTGGTGCTGTCGACAGGAAAAATGAGGTAGTCGTGTCTGTCTGCTGCCTCTGGTAATAGCGCGAGTTGGTTTGACAAGAGCTGATGAGTGGGGTTAATCTATTTCACTCTTGGGCGCTTTGGAAACGTGTTGGGTGTACCAGCTTAACGACTTGTTTCTCTGTTAAAAAAAAAAAGGGAAAAAAAAAGGATAGAAAGATAAAGATGGGGGCGTACCAGCCCAATATGGCGTTTCTTTTAAATGCAAGATCAATGTACCTGTCCAATAAGTCGTTTCTCTTGGGAAAAACAGGAAAGAAAAGAAAAAAAAAAAGCAAAAAAAAAAGACTGGCGCTTTTTTAAATACAAGGTCGATATACCTTCCCGATATGTTGTTTTTCTTTAAAAAAAGAAGAAGAAGAAGAAGAAGAAGAAGAAGAAGAAGAAAGAAAAGAAAGAAAGAAAGAAAGAAAGAAAGAAAAAGAGAGAAGAAAAAAGAGATGGGTATACCAGGCCAATATGGCGCTTCTTTTAAATACAAGATCGGCGTACCCGCCCGACATATTGTGTCTGTTAAGAAAAGAAGAAAAAAAAACAAAAAAGAGCAGAAAAAAAGCAAGAAAAAAAGCAAGGTTGGTGTTCCAGCCTGGTGTGTTGTTTATTTTAAAAACAAGAAAACAGCTGGGAAATTATTAAGAAGAAAATTAGATTTTTTTTAAAGAAGAAGAAAAAAAGAGTATAGACTGCAGATTGTGTGGCTGATGAGTGATTTACTTTACATGCACTTTAGAAGAAAGGTGGGATGCTTTTTATCAGATAGATGTGCGTGCGCGCGCGCGCGTGTGTGTGTTGTCTGTAAACGAAGAATTTTTTATTCGAATGTTTTAATGTGAGATTTGGCCTGTCTGACTGTATTTGGCTATCTATCATCGTCTGAAACTAACATTGTCTCAATGGCGTTGTGTTAATAAATGATCGGGGAAAATTCGCGTACAGAAATGAACGCAGGAGATGTAAGAAATAAGAGATTAAGCATATTGGTTATATGCAAGGGTAGTTCAGTTTATGTATGAAAAAAAATACTAGCACAAAGTAATTATGAAAGAAGGGTCAGGGTTATAGTTCATCATGCATGGACAAAATGCTGATGGATTCTCGTCTTTTCTAGCGCTCATACAATAACTGAAATGAAGCAGTACTTATGTCAGCTTCTCTCATCAGATTCTAGTTTGACCTGAAAAATGGTGTGTGTGTGTGTGTGTGTGTGTGTGTGTGTGTGTGTGTGTGTGTGTGTGTGTGTGTGTGTGTGTGCGCGCGCGCGGCGCGCACGCGTATATGCGTGCGCGCTTTCACGCTTCTGTGGTTCATGCGTGCATGCGCATGCATGCGTTTTGTCTGAATGCCTGTAAGTGCATACGTTGGTAAGTATTGTGTGGTATGTGATAAATCAATGCATCGTCTGATGCAGTGCGTCTGATGTGTGTGTGTGTGGTGTGTGTGTGTGTGTGTGTGTGTGTGTGTGTGTGTGTGTGTGTTACTGCTTGCGTGCGTCAGAGAGGATGAAAAGCAGGACAGTGGCAGCTGTTGCATAATGTATAGGATGTGATGAATGACCGCAATTAACCAGCCGTGACACCTGTCACTGCCGCCTTTCGTCGGACACTGGTCTGGCTTGATCAGTCATGTCCCTCCCGAGGGTAGGTAGCATGTGCGGAGGGGAGATCCGGAGTGGGGAATGGAAAGGGAAGAGCTGGGGCTGGGGTGAGTGGGGCATAGTCCACAAAAGTGGGATACCAGATTGTGTCATTTCCATGAGAATGTCTGCCCCGATCATTGGCACCAAGGGCACGAAGTTTGAGTAAGGCGTGGGCAACAAGTGGCGTGATTTGGGTTTCTTGACTTTTTTCTGTTTCCTTTTTCCTTTTTCTTTGTCTTCTTCTTTTTTCTTCTTCTTCTTCTTTCTTCTTCTCTTTCTTCTTCTCTCTTCTTCTTCTTCTTCTCTTCTTCCTCCTCCTCCCTCCTCCTCCTCCTCTTCTCTTCTGCTGTTGCTGTTCTTCTTCTACTACTACTTCATCATCATCATCATCATCATCATCATCATCATCATCGTCATCATCATCATTCATCATCTTCTTCTTCTTCTTCTTCTTCTTCTTCTTCTTTCTTCTTCTTCGTTTGTGTCTCACCCATTCTGAAAAACCCTAACTAGAGAAATCTGGGTGGCTCTTAGTTTAAAACGTTTTCCGTCGGCATGACTTTTTTCATACATGAGCTGCATATACATCTAAAATGTAATGACAGCGGACATTATAATGAGCGCAGCCTCTTGAGGAAAGGTCAGAGGCCAGTAGGGCTAACAATCCGAGAGAGAGAGAGAGAGAGAGAGAGAGAGAGAGACAGACAGACAGACAGACAGACAGACAGACAGACAGACAGACAGACAGAAGAAATCATCTATTTTCATAGCCCAGTGACATTAAAACAAAGAAACCATTCGTACCTTACGATTTTGATTCAACGCCCACCTTAAAATAATGAGTGATCGGCTGTTCTTCGTTTTTCATTACCCCAGAATGTTGTTTACCTTGCCTGGAGAAGACCTAAGAGGTCGAAACGCGTCGGTTTTGTGATCGGTTGTTCTTCGTTTTAATTACCCGTGAATGTTGTTTATCTTGCCAGGAGAAGACCTAAGAGGTCGAAACGCGTCGTGTTTTGTGATCGGTTGTTCTTCGTTTTCATTACCCGTGAATGTTGTTTATCTTGCCTGAAGAAGACCTAAGAGGTCGAAACGCGTTTGTGTTTTGTATTGCAATTTGTGTGTCCCTGTCATCTGGCGGATTTACTTCAAATTCCTTATTAAAATTTAT
>JADBJO010002854.1:101217-106217 GCA_016801955.1 Conus betulinus
GGCCGAGAATGACGTAAAAGTCACATTAGTTCTATCTTCGGTTTAGTTCAAAACGTCAGCAGACTGCAGATGTACCAGCGTGTGTTTCGGATGGTACGTTTGAAACTTGAGACACACGCCAGGTCATGAAGGAGATAACTGTCACTGATGCCTAGATACCGGAACATGAGCTGCATCGCACGCGAATTTATTTGTCGAGCTTTTGGCTTCTTTCAAAGCATATCTTAAGATCGTTATACGTTAAGATCGTGGCAGGTAAGAACACCGTGTAAACCACCTTCAGCGTGGCTTGATGTGTAAAGATTTTCCCGTCGAAAGTTAAATCTGACATACGGCTCCCTGTCGCTGCTGGTGCGTGGTTCTTTTTTTTCCCCTTAAGTGTTCAAACACTTATATAAATGAGCGTGTAGACACTTGAAGTGAAGCAAAAAGCTATAGCTTTTTTTTTTTTCCTATTTAATTTTTTGAGAAAGAACCTTCTACTTGGATCCTAGATGGTAAATGAATACGCGGAAACCTCAGGGAAATATAAAAGAACAGTTGACAGAGAACTAATAGAGCACAGCTATGCTTTTGTAAAACCCATTATTTCTTGCGTTGACAGCATGAAAAATTTTCAACTTCCTATTTTTCCTTTTTTTTCTCTCTTATAATTACTAATTTTAAGGTATTGAATATTGGATTTTTTTTTCTCAAAGCAGTAATTATGACAGTTTTCTTGACAATAACCTCGGATAATTGTGACCTCAAGAAGCCAGTAAAGTCCCCTTCGAGACCCAAGGGCGAGCGTGCACAAGTCAGTGAAGGAAGAACCGAAAGAGCACGGGTCACACGTGAGTGAAGCTGGGTAAGATGGCGCGCGATAGGCAGCTATGGCACATCATCGGCTTACATCTCAGCAGTGTGGAGGCCGCCCCGAGTGCAGTAGCGCATGATGATGGGGGGGGGGGGGGGGGGGGGGGGGGGGGGGGGTGGGGGGGGGGGGGGGGTAGTCATATTACCGCCTGGCCCTCCACCGTGAGACGATTGTCGATTATGATAATGGGACTGGGAGTGATGCAAACCCCATTTAAAAAAAAAAAAAAAAATGCCCCGAGGAAAATCAATGCGGCATCTTGGCGCGGATTTGCTGGCCCTTACCCCCACACGTTTCTACGCCTCGTTACTCCGCCGCTGATTCTTTCCTACAAGAGGGCCCGACAATAAAGATGAAGATAGTGGCCTGCTCGGGTACAGTGGTAGAGCCCCTAGTTCGCAAGTAAGACGTTTCAGGTTCGAACCTCGCTGGCGTCTTAGAGAAACATCACCGATTTTCACCTTTGGTGGGGATGAGAATTTACACCTGAATGTACAGAATACCAGACTCACTTACGAGGTGAGGGGATCCCGAAACGGGTTTGACACCCGTGAAAGGTGATTTTTTCTTCTCTCTCTCTACTCGAGGTCCCTCCTCGCTCTCTCGGGCTCCCTCCTCCTCTCTCGTCTCTCTCTCCTCTCTCCCTCTCTCTCTCTCTCTCTCTCGCTCCTCTCTCCTCTCTCTCTCTCTCTCTCTCTCGCGTTTGACACCCGTGAAAGGTCTCATCTCTTTTCTTCTCCCTCTCTCTCTCTCTCTCTCCTCTCTCTCTCTCTCTCCTCTCTCCTCTCTGTGTGTGTGTGTGTGTGTGTGTGTGTGTGTGGTGTGTGTGTGTGTGTGTGTGTGTGTGTATTCCTCTGTTCACGCGATTTCCAAGTGTTGGCCGGAGCGCTAGTCTTTCGGATGAGAAGATACACCCATGTACAACAGTGGCTTGCTTACAGCACACACACACACACCCGTAAAAGCATGGCAGTTCAGAAAGAGAGCTGTCCCTGTCGAAATTCAGCAGTAGAACCATGTAGTATGAGAAGTCAGCAAGAACAGGCACAGCTCAAAAGAAAACTCTGCGGGTGTCGCTGTACTGTGGCTATGCTCTCTTCCCGAGGAGAGCAGCCCGCAGTTCTTGCAGTGTATTTCTCTTTTGATCTTGGAGTAATGCTGAGCGGTACTCACCACAGGCCAGAGTGAAGAGGAGGAGGAGAAGGAGGCGGATGATGAATATCAGACAGGGTCATGTTTAGATTGGTACCCAACGTGACGTCAGAGCTGTGCTGAGCAAGGGTATTATGTTCGGTTGTTGTGCTTGTCTGCCTGTCTGTCTCCGCTCGTCTGTCTGTCTGTTTATCAACAGTCTAACTCGTGAACAGTTCAGCGGACTGTAGCCCAGGATTACCGTGCCGTGGAGTCAGCATCAGGTGGGTTAAGTGGGACCTTTTTCGATGAAAACTAATCCCCCTTTACCACACACACACACACACACACACACACACACACACGTGGTGTTGTGTTCTCCGTTTTTTATTTGTTGCTGCTGCTGCTCCTGCTGCTATTACTACAACTAATATTGCTGCTGCTGGTGTATTACTGCTGCTGCTACTACTACCGCCATTGCCGCTGCTGTATTGTTATTACAGTGCTGCTGCTGCTGTTGCTGCTGCTGTTGGTAACTGTTGCTGCTACTACCGCTATTACCGCTGCTGTATTGCTATTATGCTGCTGCTGCTGCTGCTGCTGCTGCTGCTGCTGCAACCACTATTACATCCTTCAGTGTTGAGAGTGTGAAACATCCCTTGAAGACGTGCGGTGCTGTGCACAGGATCCGAAGCATCCAGACGTAGAGCCGCAGTCTCCGGGTGAAGCCGACGACGACCGTGACAAGCTGGTCTTCAGTAACGGATCGGTCACGGTACATTGCCTCCACAACAACACCCAGCATGCTTTGTTATGAAGCTGTCACACCGGCCGATTGCACCGTGCGACTGGGAAGAATCGTGAGACTGTCGTTAGACCCATTCGGATGAATGTTTTGCCTTGCCTCTCGAACAGGCCAAAAGTGTAGAGTTAACGATCGGTGGAAAAACAGCGTTTGGACCGCGCAAACGACTTGGTCAAGTTTAGTCAAAATGTGGTAGGAATTTTCTTTTCAACATTAACAGGTTTGATTGCGCGAGTATCCATTTCGATTTTTTGAACTTGTAAAGGAATGTTTGAACGTATTGTTTTCGCTCCTGTTAACTTGCTTTTGCTATAGTTTGCAGTGTGAATTCGAGCAACTGCTTTCAGATGTTCGGTCGTGAACCTAGAGCAAATCCTCTCATTTGCAAGGCAGTGGAGTTCATGAGTTTGGAACAGCTTAGCTTGCGTTCTAGTTTAGGTGGGAAGAGAGATTTTTAAACGGCGTACAGAATGACTTGTTAACAGTTGACACAAACTGTTCATGGTGCTTGGGAAAAGATCATCTCGATACTTAAGTGGGAAAAAAAATGTTCTGATCTTCTGATCTCCAGCCCTTAAGGAAAGGTTGAAACATCAGGTTGTATCATTTGTTCCATGCGGTGGAATCGGCATGTGTGACAGCGTCTTTCACAAGTTTTAAACAGAAAACGACCCAGGAAGCTCTCAATGCCTCCGTAGTGCCAGATCGGCATTTTAACCTGTGATTAGCACAAAGCTGACTCTTATTCACTAACATGCACGATACGTTTCCTTCGCAATAACCCCTATCAGCTTCTCTTTTTTTATCTTGTAGAAGTTGTAGCCACTCAAACCCTGCTGTGGTGCTAGAAGCTGTTGATTTAGTCTGACTGATAACTGAATGACTTTATCTTGTGTAGCTTGTATGTGCGTCTTCTTCACTCGTAACATACGTCGGCCGCTTGTGATGAAATGAGACAAAGTATCCGGACCTTTGCCATTTCGCTGCCTTGCTTTCAAAGTTGTTGTTTTTTGGGGGGGTTTTTTTTTTGCTCATGCTAACAGTCGTTAAAAGAATTACTTCCAAGGCATAGCTTCTTTAACACTACATCCCAGTACAAGAATCTAATAGTTGTAACCGTCATGTACTTTATTTCAGCTTTAGAGTATCCGCTACATGTTTCGAGAATTATCATTATGTACACAAAATAACATTCTGGACACGTGAGGTACAGGCTAGACACGCCAAGCCTTCGCTATGGATTTTTTTACGCATGCTGTCTGCATGATTCTGTTTCTTTGTACGCTGTTGATATCGAACTTCGGAACTGGGCTGGTCTAAATAATAATTATGTATGCTGAGCGGTCTTCTCTACGGAAGCGAAGCATGGATCCTGTACTCTCCATAAAAAACGCAGACTGAGCGCCGTCCACCCTCGCTGCCACAGAAGACTCCTGGGCCTCACTTGGCAGGACCGCATCACCAACAAAGACGTCCTGGCCCAGGCAGGGATGCCTAGTGTTGGCCCTGCTGAAGACGCCTGCGCTGGCTTGGCCACGTCAGCCGCATGGACGATGGTGGCATCCCAAAGGACATGCTGTACGGCGAGCTGGCTACGAGCTCCAGACCCACATGACCGCCCACCCTACACTACAAGGATGTATGCAAGCGCGATTTGAGGGCAGGCAGCCTCGACCCAGCAGACCCGGAGACAGCAGCGTCAGACTGGATCAGCTGGCGGTCCACCATCAAGGCCGGCATCAAGCATGCAGAGCAGAGGAAGAGTGGCCCAGTGGGAAGAACGGAGGTGCCGCGGACAGCAAAGAACTGCATCGGCACCCACAGACACTCATGACTCGACTTCACCAGCTGCTGCCTGCAGTAGAGTCTGCACCCCCCCCCCCCTCCACCCCCCTCCCCTCCAAACACACACACACACACACACACACACACTTAATTAATTGTTTCATACATCTGCTAAGTACATGGCTGCCTGCCTGGTGTGTTTAACGACCACACACACACACAAAAAAGAAAAAAAACGTCTTTATGCCCGCACCACACAATAGCACATTTCAGCTGGAAGTTAGCTGTCTGGCCGGGCTGCATTCAGATGGAAATGCCCTTTTGATCATTGCTCCCCTCAGAATTCTCCTGACCCACTGTCGTAGCCAGCAGTCGGCAGACCAGGAACTGTGCGGAACTGCAGCCAGGATGATGACATTAACA
>JADBJO010002854.1:111217-113717 GCA_016801955.1 Conus betulinus
GTGTGTGTGTGTGTGTGTGTGTGTGTGGTGTGTGTGGGGGGGGGGGGGGGGGGTTGTTTGTGTTTTTTTTTTTTTTTTTTTTTTTTTTTTTGGGGGGGGGGCTGCTTTTTTTTTGTTGTTTTTTTTTTGTGGTGTTCTGAGAGAGAGATTGAGAGAAAGAGAGATTTTTTTTGTCCGTACAGTTAAGATGTAATTGGTTTTATTGCTACAATTTCTGATTTATTATCAATTTATTTATAAATGTTAAATGCTTCCCTGTTAAGTTTCCTTTGTGATTTTTATGTCATTCAGATGTTTATTGGGATTATTTTGTTTCTCATTAATTTTTTATGTTTTTTTTTAATGTCAGTACAACACACTGTGTTAATCTGACTGTAAGTGGTTTCAGTCAGTCAGTGTCAGTGTGTGTGTGTGTGTGTGTGTGTGTGTGTGTGTGTGTGTGTGTGACAGAGTGTGTGTTTATTTAACATTACGTGCGCGCTATACAGTGCGGGTAGGTGTCTGTTTTGAGAACAAAATAGACAGCAAGCCAAGATAGGAATTAATTCACAAAAACAGAGCGTAAAGTATTTCTTATCGCATCTAAGCCAACCAGAAAAATTCCTGACAAGTACTGTTCTCTTCTGACGTCACAAATTAGAGGCATGAACGGTTCATCGCCCACTCACTACGCCCACATCCTAAACCCCTACCCCCCCCCCCCCCCCCACACACACACACACACACACCTCCCCCACCCCCACCCCCACCCACCAAAAAAAAAAAATCCCCCAGATGGTCGTCCGCCAGGAACTGTTTTGTTTTGTTTTCTAATCTCACAGCACTGGGGGGGGGGGGGGGGGGGACATGTTTTCCCACAGTTGGAATTCCCCGACAAAGAAAAAAAGGTCAAAAGGTCAACATTCTGGAATCTCTCAGAGTTTACAACAACACAACAACAAAGAGACCGGGGACTGTCCAGAAGTTTTCTGACAGAAAATCACTGAGAGAGAAAAAACGGCTGAACATGCGGGGAGAGTTATGAGGTCAGTTAAGGATACCTCGCTAAGTAATAACCCCCCCCCCCCCCCCCCCCCCCCCCCCGCCCCCTCCCCCCTTCCCCTTTTCCTGCGTCTTCTTCCTCCCATCTCCATCCTTCCCCATCCTCCCGCCTACCTGCCCCCTATCCCTACTTCAACGCAAACACGAATACAGACATATGCCGTGATTTTTTTTTTCAACTCGGGTTTTTTCTTTCTTTCTTTCTTTCTTTGTGTCTGAACCTGCAAGATACAGCCAATTGAATTCAGCGGCTGGTTCCCTCGTGTTGGAGTTTGACAACATTGGGAGTTTATGAATCGATTTGGGAAGCTGTCGACATAGAGAAGAGTGGTGAGGGAGGTAGAGAAGGGGGGGGGGTGGAGGAATGGGGTGGGGGGGGGGGGGGGCAGAGGAAGTGGCGGGGCGGCTAAGTCTTGGCGGTATTATTTGTACTTCATGTACGCCTGATCTATCACTGGTCTACCTACGCATGGGAACTAGCCCCGGAGCTGGATTCAACATGGGAAGATTACCAACAGAAAGAAAAATAAGGAAAATGAGGGAATGCGGCAGAAGGTTAATATTGTTAACAGAGAGAGAGGGGGGGGGGGAGAGGTGGGGGGGGGAGGGAGAGGGGAGAGAGAGGGAAAGAGGGAGGGGGAGAGAGAGAGAGAGAGAGAGAGAGAGAGAGAGAGAGAGAGAGAGAGGAGAGAGAGAGAGAGAGATTTAAAAGGAGAATGAAAAAATAGACAGATATGAATAATTAAAAGATTAAAGGTAGTGGTGTTATAAGGCTTAAGTTTTGAAAAATGTATGTTGAAAGGGAAATCAGCCGAGACGAGAGCTGTCGCAAAGGAGAAATAGTAATAAAACAAATAGTGACAGTGCTACTACTAATAATAGAAATGATGATAGTAGTAGTAATAGAAGTAGTAGTGGAAGCAGCAGCAGCAGCAGCAGCAGCAGTATCAGCAGCAATAAAAATGACAGTGATAATATTGATAATGATGATAATCATGATAACAATTTTAGCTATGTTGTTGTCATTCAGCAACTGTATTGCGAAAACGATGCTTTTTTTTTTTTTTTAATGAAAATAATTATTTTCAGTCATTTCGACTTTTTTTTGTGACATCAGACGATAAGACCAAAGAAAGTTGAAAAAAAAAAAAAAAACAAAAAAAAAAAAAACGCCTTCCGACCCTAGTAAGTTGTCATTAGTGAACACAATAATATTGGGAGTTATATTTCCGGCTTCTGGGAGTCTGTATCTTTACAAAGCAGTCGTCTTTTGAATGCCAGAAAGTTCGCCCTGCGACATCAATATTTACGCGCATGAACACAAGCGAAATCCGGTTGTAATTCAGAATGCGTGGGGTTTTTTTTTTTTGTTTTGTTTTTTTTGTTTTCAATAATAGTTACTGAATTCATGAGTTATGAGTATCTGTGTTTATGAGTTATGATTACCTTTTTTCACACC
>JADBJO010002854.1:126217-128717 GCA_016801955.1 Conus betulinus
TTCTTGCTGAAGTTTCTAGTGCTTCCATTGTAACTGCTATCGTTGTAATAATGGCTTGTGATGTAGTTGTGGTTGCTATCGGCGTGTGTGTGTGTGTGTGTGTGTGTGTGTGTGTGTGTGTGTGTGTGTGTGTGTGTGTGTGTGTGTGTGTGTGTGTGTGTGTGGTGTGTGTGTTTATCCTATTTTTTGCCGCATATAATAAGCGTGGTTAAGTTATTCGTAGGCATGAATTGCTAGCTGATTCATCGAAGCTTAATAGTGAAGGTTCCATCACAAGAATGAGCAAAGATGATTTCCGAAAGATCGTGCCCTTATTTTGTGCCCTGCTTTTCCCTCCCTTTGCCCCTTTCCACCGAAATTACCTACAACCTACAGAAAAAAAAAAAAATTTACTCGTTCATGGCCTAGCTTTGGCTTTCCGTCGCAAACAGGAAGCAGACCCAAAAAAGCGCATGCGTAAATACCAAAAGCTGTCCCTCGGCGTAAAAACCTAGTGGTCTGTTTTGTAGCATAGCAAGGTCAGGGTCATCTTCATTTTCCGCCAGCGGCTGCAATCTTTTTTCAGATTAAATTGGCTCGATTCTCCTCATAAAAGTTCGGAATACTCATTTTCTGTTGGAAGTCTCGACAGAGTTTTTTTTATTATTATTATTATTCTATTCTGTGGAGTGTTTTTTTTTTCTGTTTTGTTGCATTTATATCGATTTTGATAGAGCTGTAGGAAAGGAATGCCGAATGCCGAAGGAAATGCCAATCACTTTTGAATTAATTTCCAATTAATTTTACATCAGCCGTGCGGTTAGACGATCTATGCCCATTAGAAATGGTATTTCCCGTTAGCAACACCACACGCGTTCCTTCCTCTCTCTCTCTCTCTCTCTCTCTCTCTCTCCCCCCTACAAACTCTCTCAGTCTCTGTTCATCTCTCTCTCTCTCTCTCTCTCGTTCCCACAAAACTCTCTCTCTCTCTCTCTCTCTCTCTCTCTCTGATTGGGATCCAGTTCTTCTTATCAATCGATGCAGTGCGTGCCGCTCCCAACAAAGGAAAAAGCCTGACAAATGTCCCACTAAGAAGGCAGGCACGAACAGAGAGAATCAGGAACTGGCAAAAAAAGAGAAACTTCCCAGCAGTGACGTAATCCGCTACGTGACGTTTTTTCTGCAGGACCAAAAAGGAAAAAAAAAAAAAAAAACCCACCTCTGCAGTATGCATTCTGTCCTGTCCCATGGCGTTCACAACGCGAGAGAGGGTCACGTGATTCTTGATGTTCCGTGACTCTGCGGATGTCTGCGAGATCGCATCAGCTTTGATGTATGCAGATGGCGTTCCAAAAAAAAAATAAAATAATAATAATAGTAATAAAATAACCCGAGCTGGCGTGACATTCACCAGAATGCCTGGTCGTCGGGGGAACGGGACTCCCCACGTCTCTGCTGATCGTGCGTGGGACGTTCTGTAGAATCTGGAACGATTAGTTCCGGTGACTTGGCAGTAGTTCAAACGCTCCATCTCGGTGCTCGTCCAGGTCTGTCTAGTCTGTGTGCGAGTGGCTGACTCATAAAGAGAAGAACTAGTTTTGAACGGCTGCACTGGTGATAGTTGTAGGCACTTTCGTGGGACTGGCTAATTCTTAGCCAAGGCCTAGGGGCCTTCATTTTCATCAACCGAATTTGCTCGGTTGCGCCAGCGCATAGCTGTCTTTTCTTTTTTTTTTTTTTTTTTTTTTTTTTTTGTCTTTGTTTGTTTTTTTGGTTGGTTAGGTTTTCGGGCTTTCTTCATCAAGTTCCAGATCTACTATCCCTATTTCCCCCTCCACTCCCCCTCCACCCGTATCTCCACTCCTCAGTCCCTGGCCTACCCCATCTGCAAGTACACCCCGTCACCCAACACCCATGCTTGCCTATTTCCCGCTCCCCCTTGTCCAGTCCGACCGTTTAGGCTAGTGGTCATCTTCCGGGCAGCCTTAGTAGGCTACACTGCACTGAATCTGAACACCCTCAGTGTTTTATTACACGTCAAAGCCTTCAAAAGGATGAAGTGGACGTCAATACAAAAGAAAAAAAAATATTTCTTAAAAAAGAAAAATAAATCTACATGTTTTTGTCACTGAACATATTTATTTTTTTATTTATGTATTAGTATTTGGTGTATTGCTTTACTGAAGCAGAAGACTGGTTCCCAATGTGTACAGTTCAAATTGCAAGTTGGATTTTTTTTTTTTTTCCCTAAACGACTTTGACTGTGTCCTGTTAGAATATTTCGTGTCGGAATTTCGTGTTTTATCGTAAGTGATTCGTTCGTTGTAACATCGGCTGTACCCATAGTCACCGCCGTGCACTCTTTCAGCAAGTATGGGAAAATTAACTGTCCATGCTTGAAGCAAAAGAGCACGTAGGGATAAAAGTAGATACCTACGGAAAGATTGTTCACACACACACACACACACACACACTCACTCACACACACACACACACACACACACACACACACACACACACA